>VDFB02142776.1:358324-593310 GCA_007258455.2 Sequoia sempervirens
TAGTGACTAAAAAATATCTTCCCATTTTTTTAATGAATAGTGT
This sequence comes from Sequoia sempervirens, assembly GCA_007258455.2. NCBI lineage: Eukaryota > Viridiplantae > Streptophyta > Pinopsida > Cupressales > Cupressaceae > Sequoia > Sequoia sempervirens. The sequence continues at coordinate 358,368 of VDFB02142776.1, forward strand.
CTATATTAGCATTTATAAAAGTGTTACGAGTATCAAAAATAAAGGTGGGTAAAAAAGCCACACCCCTAAATTCCATATATGGTAGTAGCCTAGAAAATTTAAAAATAAAATAAATGAACATTGTTCGCTAAGAAACATTTGAGAAAAGGCGGAAAGAAGAGGAGGAGGATCTCAATCATCTAGTTATCCCAAAGCATTTTTAGGGTCCAAAGTGATAATTATAGGAGGGTCCCAACTATCATTATCATTATTAATATTTTTATTATGAGTTTATTTAGTAGACACATAAATAGAAATAGCAAGAGCTAGCCAAAGAAACTTGTTGGAGTCAAGCCAACTTGTATTTTCACCGCTAGGAGGTGGTGGAGAAGTAGAGTGGCACGTAATAGGCTGCAACTAGTACTACTAAGCACAATCTCTTCTTGCAGGAGGGAATCCCAAGAGTGAGCCTTCTAAGCTCCATGTGTTAAATGACTACATCCTCACAACATATTTGAGACAAAGACTATGCTCAAGAGGAGGTGGGAGTTAGATGAACCTTGGAAAAGCATAAGGGGCATTGCCCAAGTAGCCAAAAAACACTCATAGGTGAGTAGCCTCAAATGTATATCTTATTTTCCTAAACTTGAACTTGAAATAAAATATTGGAACACATCATAGCTTTAGTCAAGAGAATAAAATTGTGATCAATAATATAGCTAGAGATTTTTTTTACCTTTCTATATTCTAAAAAGAATCTCCACCTTGAAAACATGCCAAGTATTACTTAAAGAGAATATGAGGCCAATCCCCTAATAACACCATATTTCAAGAAAAAGGTTCTAGCCTAAAAGGATTGAAAAAGTCATGAATCTAGGTCCAAACATCTTGAGCTCTAGGATTTAAGACTAGAAGAGATATTTGAGAGACTCTTGATGATCATAAAAAAATCAAGGGTATCTATATCCTAAATGGGTTAACCAATAAATAATTAGGAGACCTTGAAAAATATGCTACGAAAAGTGGGCCAACTTTGGCTCAAGCACAATAGACAAAATGATGTGAAACATATATGCTACAAAATTGATAATAGAGACTACAAATGCCATCATTGATTCAAGGTAGGCACCAAAGGTAAATGGGGAGAGAGCATTGAATACCGTTTGTCTTTCTTATTATTTTGAAATGTAATATTCAAGGAGCTAAAGGAATCCTTGGAAAATAGACTTGATGAAGCTAAAAATATTAGACTAATGACCATTAATAGTGAGACAAGTTGAAGAATCTACTAATAGAATTAAATATTTAACTAAGGCCCAAATCTCAAAGATTAAAGCATTTCTAGGATGAAGAACTACTCAATTTGGTCATAGGCTTTAGCAAAATTAATTTTGATGAGCATGGCCTTTCATGAGAATATCACACCCATTCTATACCTTCATATACCACAACAATATTATCTATAATAAATTTAGATTTGATAAAAACAACTTCCTCATGATGCATAAATTAGGAAAGGATGTGGCATAAATTTAGTGCAAGTACTTTGGCAATGATTTAATAGGAGCCATTGAGCAATGTTTTCAATCACCAATTATGGATATCCTTTGGATCAGTAGATGTTGGTATAAATTATATATTTCCTTTATTAATAATCTTTCCTAAGGAATTAGAATGGTAGGCTTCAAGAAAAATTTATGAAGATCCTCCCTAACACAATTCCAAAGGATCCTGTATATTTCACAAGGAAAACCATCACATCTAAGGGCTTTATTGTTAGCCATTATAAACACTATTTCTTGGAGATCAACAATGGGGATTTAATATTTGGCACACCACATTGACCCAAAATCTCACTGAGTTTTCAAGAGGACTTTAGATGTTCCTCTAAGTTACAAACATTAGTATTTCATCATTACATTATGTGCACCTTGCATATGTAAAGTTTAAATATACATAAATATGTGCCTTGTATTTATGTTACATAGGGGGCAGTTTTTTTTAATCTTGCATGACTTGATGAGGCGCGTATAAATAGAAACAATGCCTCATTATTTATCGGCGAGAAAGTTGCTTGATTATTCATTATTATGTGATACTAAATTTTATAATTATGATTGCTTTATTTGATGTATATCAATATTTTCTCTTCAATTATTATAAAAATTATTTATTCAATTTATAAGCATCATTCAACACAATATTATTTTTTAGATTGGTGTTCATTTGAAAAGACGGCCTAAATTTGGACCATTTAGAAAGAAGTGGTCATTACAAAATGATTGAGCATGTAAAAATATATACAGTAAAAACATTGGATTGAAAATACTTTTGTAACAATTTTATTAGAGTGGGTGGTAACTTGATACATAATAATACCAACAATGAAGCATATTTAGAAGCAACAATTTAGTTCGAACACTTACATTTGTTTGCTTGATTTTTTAAATTTTGTATCTTTAAATAAAGAATAATTACTTATTTCTAACTTAACTCTATTCTAGGAGTTTGGACTAGATGGAATGAGCAAATACAAACAAGTAGAATATCTAAATTGTTTTAATATGATTTTGACGAGTGGGATGGGATTGAGATGGATTGTGAGTGGACCTCATCTAGATTGAAAGTTAATACTCCGGATGGACCACGCGAAGACAAATGCAAAGAGGAGTACGAAACCCACAGTAACAATTGCAACGGGTCCTAAGAAGTCATGCTTAAATCCATATTGACTCTCTAGGAACTCACTCAATGGTTGTGTTTCCCTGCCTATTGATAGAGTCATTGGACTGGTGATGTCCCCGTATTGAGATGTGATCAAGCCATACAAGGTCCATGCATAGGGGCATGCCCAATAGTACCACCTCCACCACACTGGGATTTTCTGCATTCAATTACATAACACCACCCATTTCATACATACATATATTCAAAAGACCCTTTCTCCCTATAATAAGAAGAACATAGTATAAAAAGAGAAAAATCTGATATCATATTTGAATTACTTACAGGTCGGGGAATAAGAAAGCCAGAGAAAAGCATCCAGATGCCATAAAAGCCAGAGGAGACGATTGCAGCAATGGTGGCATTTGGAGTGAGAGCTACCGTCATCATCCCATAATATGTGTGGTACAAGAAAGTGAAAAACATGAAAAAGAAGAACCAGAAGAATTTGGTTGCGATCCAGTTAAAATCGATCATTGCATAGACTATCAACCCATACATCACTGATTGGAGAAATACGTAAGGTAGCTCAATCAATATCTGCAACATGAAGCCATCATTTGTCTCTCATTAATAAACTAAGAAATATTTATTTTTCCATGGAAAATTCTCTACTAAAGTATCGAGCTGTATACACTTGATTGGAGAGATAAGGAGCGATTCTTCCTTACTTGAGCAAAAGCATAAGGAAGAGGTGAGTACATTCCTGCTGCTTTTTCTCGATAGAAAACAGTTCTTTCAACTTCAACCACGGGTTGAATAGAAGTGGCATTGTTCACTCCAATGAAGACAATTGCTGCAAACATTGACCCCATCGCATTTGACACATCTTGTTGCTTCTTTCTGCACATGTTTATTATGTCCCCAATCAATTTCCAAGTAAAAATCAGTAGACAATATGAAAATTGTAGCCATGTATAAACAACTCAAGCGCATGCAACTTACATCTTACTCCCCAAGTTCCAAAAGATGTGCCGAACAACAACGCACAGACGAGAGTGAAGAAGAATCTGACGACATTGTACTGCGGATTTCTCCAATATGACAGACGTTGTTTCCACAGACACGCCATTATTTGAATAGAAAAAGGCTGCGAGAATTGTGACTCGAAATATAAATCTTGGGAGCCTGGAGCAGGTGTGCTGATTTCCTTTATCAAAACTTGGTTTTGCCTGCACTCGTTAGTATTTGGATTCCATTGTTAAATAGCTGTTTTGTGTTTTATCAAATCTAGTTTGAAGTGGATAAATAAATGTTAACAAGAGAGTTCCTACTTGTAGAGGCATGAAGATCGATATATTTCTGCAAAATCTACTTCCAAACGCATTTCTGAACCCACAGAGCTTGCTTCAAGCATCCACGTGGCAGGGTTGTATCCCGGTGTGATGTAAGGAACTCCTTTTGTTGATTGGAAGTAGTCAATGAGAGTTTGAGAGTGGCGACCGAGAGGTCCCACATATATCATCTGCCCTCCACGCTTCATCAACACAAGCTGCAGAGATCCACATTCACTTAATTAGCTGCTCAATCTGAGAAGGTGGAGTACCCATGATATGTAAGTATAACTTGCCCACCTCATCAAAGGCTTCAAAAATATCAATGCTAGGTTGGTGAATGGTGCAGACGACAGTTCTTCCTGTATCCACAGTGTTTCGCACGGTTCTCATAACAATGGCAGCAGCTCTCGCGTCCAAACCTGATGTTGGCTCGTCCATGAAAATGATGGAAGGATTTGCCACCAATTCAACTGCAATTGTCAGTCTCTTGCGTTGTTCTGTGGAGAGACCGTTCACTCCAGGGAGCCCAACCAGTGATTCTCTCAGATTGTTTAACTCAACCAGCTCCATCACTTCATCTACGAATGTCTGCAATAAACATTCCACAAAATTATGCCCACTTTTCATTTTTGAAGAACCTCACCCACATTGTATTGTATTGTTTTTGATGAACCTCAACCACATTGTATTGTATTGAATGAACAGTGCAGAGTGCAGTCGCAAACGTTATATATACCTTTCTCGCTTGAGGATCAACCTCCCTTGGAAGACGAAGCCAAGCAGAATAAACGAGGGACTCGTAAACCGTAACATAGGGAGAATGGATGTCATTCTGCTCACAATAACCAGAAATGCGAGCAAAAGTCTCTTGCTGCTTTGGATAGCCAGAGATGGTGATGGATCCTTCAATGTATCCCCCTGTTTTCCTTCCGGCAAGAACATCCATCAATGTTGTCTTCCCAGCCCCGCTCACCCCCATCAAACAAGTGAGCACGCCAGGCCGAAAGGAGCCACTCACTTCACGCAACAACTGGAGTCTATCCTCTGTAACTCCCTGCTGCTTCATTTCCTACATATATCACAGTTTCTCTTATGAATACTTTTAGTTTTGGCCAAGGAAAATATATATATAATTGAGGGATGGCAGGGGAGAGAGCATACTGCAGGCATGTCCACGAAGTAACTGACATTTTCGAATGCCATTGCCAAGGGTTGGAAAGGCAGCACCATTCCCTTCTTACCTCCTGTGACCAAACAAACATCTTAGAAACATTACTAATAATCCAGGCTACAACTGTGAACTTCCCGCTCCAAATTTGATTCAAACAAAGAAAAGCCTTAGATCCAAGCTTACTTCCAACTGAGGAAATAGTTTTCATTTCTTGTGGAGTCTGTCTACTTTCCCCCATTCTATCTGCATGCTCTTCCTCTACACCTTCTTCTGGAACCAATGCTTGAGGTCTCCCAAGAGCTTCACAAGTGACGATCATATGTAGTGAATTACATGGACAGGTAGATCATCATTTTCTTGAATTATTTGAATCGCCCATTAGTAAGGCAATCAAATTTAGAGAAAGGGGAAGTGGGGGTTTACAGAATTCGACTTACGATCTAGATACGCCAATGCCAGGGTGTAGAGCAAATTGAAAATAATGGCATATCCTGCCAGTACTCCAAGGGCCATCCAATACCAGTAGCTTTCAGGAAACAATCCACGAGATTTCAACAATGGTGTACCGATGTTGTCATTGTTGTTTCCAGGCTGCACAACAATAACCGGTCCATCACATTATCATAACATTTTAACAAGACAAGACAAACATCAATGCTCCTGGTCTGCATAAATAAATTATAACTCGGTTACGATCCTAACCTTTTGCCAACGGTTTGCTAGATATTCAATCACTGCAATGGCATTTTGAGCATACATGAGAGGAGATGCCCAATAAGCCCATATCCACCAGGGCTTAATATCCTCTGCAAAGTGCAAACACAAGATCCGCTAGGAATGTTAAATTATTTCATAGTCTGGAAACTGGATTACATTCTAGTATATTGTAGAAAATGGTATGGCACCTCTGGATACAATGAATCCGCCAAGAACTAATATAAGCAGAAGTGCAAATGATCCAAATGTGTTTGCCACAATCTGACTCCGTCCGACTGCAGCAATGAAACGAAAAAGCGACAGAGACATTTGGTGGAGGACAAACAAGAGGAAAAATTGTCGAAAAAACCTGCATCACATCAGGAAATGGATTAAAGTCATCAGATTTACATTGGATGGCACCATAACGAAATGGTCAAGTCCAATACCTGTTTGGATTTGGGGCAAAGCCAATGGTATAGTAGGTGAGAACAACCCAAATGGAAGACTCCATGAGTGACAGAGGGACTCTCATAACCCAGGTGGGAAGTGAATAAGCCCAGGCCGGATACAGCTTAGAATCTCTCTGCTTGTAGAACACAGGAAGGCGAGTCATCGTGATAGACAGTTCTACAAATCCATTGAACATGATGTTAATCAACGTAAAAAACAGAGCACCGAAGTAAAGTCCGCCGCCCTCAGGACTTTTATCATCCATTTCCGTGCGGAAGAACACCGTGAGCGTAATCAACGCAATCGTTGTAATCTGGCATCAACATTGCACAACGTCAAGACAAAAGTTATGGTGCCCTGCCCAAGACTAATATATGCTGGAAAATACAGTAATAAAAGAATAGACTTACTTGAAAGAGCTTAAATATATAAATGAAGGAGCTTCTCTTCATCAGCAAAATCTCTCTGTCAATGCAAGCCTTAATAAGCTCCATTTTGCCCAAACCATACTCTTTGGTCGTAAGAGCTGCGGGATGGCTTTTACTTCTATCATATGGAACGGCCAGTTGCGAGTTTAGCTCTACACCAACGTCAAAGGATTGAAATGCATCTGCGAACTCCTTCACAGGGACGTAACGGTAAATCTGGCTGTCTCTAATCCAGTACTGCTCTTGATCTTTTCTAGATGTCACCTGTTAATGGTGGGCATGAGAAAACTAGCAAATTTCTGTGCATATCTTCAAGTTAAGAAGAAGAAGAAGAAGAAGATGATGAATATACCTCTTGCAGGAAATCTGCAACACCTTTTCTTTCGGGGCAAGCAAAACCCATGGACTCGAAAAATTGCACGATTGACTCTCGGGGACCCTGGTATAGAAGTTGCCCTTCTGAGAGTAAGATGACATCATCGAAGAGATCAAAGGTTTCAGGAGCAGGTTGCAAGAGCGATATCACCATTGTTGTGTTGTACACGTGAACAATTTGTCGCAAGCATTGCACAATCTGAAATGTTGTAGAGCTGTCCAGACCAGTTGAGATCTCGTCCATGAAAAAAGCCTTTGCAGGTCCAACAATCATCTCCCCCGTTGTCACTCTCTTCTTTTGGCCTCCAGATATCCCTCTTGTCATATTGTCTCCCACCAACGTATCCCCGCATACGTCTAACCCCAAAATCTGCCCACAATCATCGCTAATTCTGGTTATTCGACGAAATGGAGTCCTTATACCTAATTACTTCTAAGAGCTACAATGTTCCTTCCATATAAAATCAATCATCTCACCTTCAAAACATAGTCTGTTAGCATACTGGATTTCTGTCCCTCCATAGCTGCAGCCTACGGAAAACAAGTCAACAAGTTCATAGAATTAGTATCTAAGTGAAATGTATTATCATGACTTGACTAACAGTGCAGCTGTTATAGTACCTTCATGAAGACATCAATGTTGGGGTCTGGTTTGATCCCCTTCTCCTTCTCTCGCCTCGAAAGTTCACTTAGCACATCTGCAACCAATATATTCCTTCAACTTAATACGCAATTGTTATTATTAGTAATTATTATTATTCAGTATGTACTATGTAGAGCAATAGTTACCATATCTTTCAGCTACCCCTTGGCATCGAGCCGAGAAGTCGAGGGTCTCTCTCACAGTCATTTCTCCAATGTGCAAATCGTGCTGACTAATATAAGCAGACGTTCTCTGCGCCACAAATTCATCCATCCTATGTCCGTTGTACGTTACTTCTCCTCTCACCTGAAACATTCAGAGATCATTTGATTCAATTCATATTCATTTTGCCTTTGGGTTTCTAAATGGCAATGGCAATCTTAAGAAAGACTAACTTTTAGTGTTGCCTCCAGTTTTCCTGTAAGAGCTAAGAGAAGAGTAGTCTTTCCAGCACCGGGTGGACCCAAAAGAAGTGTCATCCTGCAAAATGTCAATTTGTTAATCACCTGGAAGCTCTACTGGTGTATTTTTTAACAAGGGGCATTTCAATTTGTTCTCTTCACCTGCCAGGCTTTATGATACCGCTGACATCCTTTAGAATCGTCATGGTTTTCTTATTGCCCTTATACAAATGAAGTGACTCCAAAAGACTCTGACAAAGAGAAAAGGGCACATCAGATGTAAATTTAATTAATACACAGTGAGTAGAGAATCAAGAAGAAATGTGTTTGGTCAATACCTCGGCAATGTTAGCTGTATAGTTGAAGAGCGTAGGCAATGCTCTGCTTCCAATGTATGCATCAACGTCCACATTGAGGTTCTGGAAGCGGACCTCTATCTCAGGCAAAGTAATCCCCACCCTGGTTACAACAAAGAAACCGATTATACTCACTATCTTGTGTTGTAAATTTAATTCACAATTGAATAGAAAAGAGCAAGTACAAGCACCGGTACCTGTCAATCCTTTCCCGAAGTTTATGCAAAAAGGGTTCATTGTCTTGGTCGGCAGCCTTTACAAGCCTGTCAAGCAGTTGCTGTCGTGTCCCCAGCTCCATATTTCTTACGTCTAGTTGGTGAAGAATCTCATCATCTCCCTCGGTCTGTTTGAAAATGGATGTTCTTATGCGATCGTATGTGGGAAGTTTCTCTAAAGCCGCCCATTTGAGCGCCTCCTCGTCATCCTCTTGCTGTTGATGTTGAGATCCAAAAACACTGTTTGATCTTCCAAACAATCTGGTGCTCCCAGAACGCAGGCTTCCCGTCCATGTCAAGCCTAACCCTCTATCGCCCTCTAACGCTATAGGCGCAGCCATTGTGCTCTAGATATCTCTACACTCACCGACCACCTCCTTCAACAATTTCTACCTCCAATGTCAAATATGGTGTCAACAAAATTAAAAGGAGCACAAGGAATTCAGCGACAACTGCAAAACCAAGATACTTTATGGGGCCAGAATGCAGCACCAGCCCTATAATACATGTTTCTTAGACTGAGTCAATACATAGATCTAAAAGCAAGCCATTTCTTTAATGTGGAGGATAGATTAATGGCTGCTCCAAATTTTCTCCCTTGCAATTGCATTGGGTGTGAGGGTCTGAGGGGAAGATAGGATTATAAAGAAAGAAGGCTAGGAGAAAGGACAAGTAAGGTGGTGGGTGAATCCTAGGGAAATTAGATTTCCCATCCGCTTTAAAAACAATAAACCTATCTCAACATTCGTCTGTATTTGCCATCAAGATCTTATTCCTCATTTCTAACTCATCCGCTATGAGTAAACCCCGAAAAGAAACACCTCCATTGCATAGAAATTGCAAGCAAATTAATATTAAAAGGATATTGATATCTCCATGTCTTTATAGACAAAGACATTAAGGATTGATATATGGTCAATAGAGTCCTTTCGTGCTTGATTGCCTTACAATGTTGGAAAGATTTAGCTGCTGAAACTTCCGATATCTGATTCCTTCTCATCTAATTGATGCACACTCATTTTTTTCCTTGGCTACTTTCCAAAACAATAATGGATATAGTATATTCCCCTACCTACATATGGTCATAAAGAATTATAAAAAAGTTCATTTTTTATAAAATAGATATTTATTTTTGAGTTGACTTATCAAACCAAAAACAAATTAAAATTTTGAGCTTAACAAACTTTCATCATGTTTTGGATAACACTTTCATATGATTTTTTCCCATTGTTATTATTTGGCTTACCACAATCTTGCACTCACCTAATAAAACCTCAAATGATGAGACTAATATCACAATTAGAAAATATATATTTAGAGATGATCTTTGTGATGTGCACGAACCAATTGACATACAAAATGCACTCTTGAACAACTACTTTAAATTTCAATGCAAGAATTGAAATTGAAATTAATGTATTTTTATTATTTATATATATAAGGAAGGACCACAATCAAAAAGAAAATGAAATCATAGATCCATCACCTTTGAATAGCCCAATGAGATTATAAAGCACGCACAAACCCCTAAATATTTAATTAAAATTGATGATAAGATAATTAAAAATAGTAAACGTAAGAAGCCCCAGTGTATTATTTCATTGTACAATATTTCAAACTTTTCAATGAATATTTTAGAAATACTACCGGGTGAAGCCACAATAGTGGTTTACAATTTGATGAAGTAAGGAAAACTGAGAAAAAATTACCCCATGGCAAAAAAAAATGGTTTTAGGGGTTTGAATGAACCTACAAGTTCGACCAAACCAAAAAGGGGTCTGACCGAACTAGTGTTCGAGCGAACCCATTAATTACTGGGCCCACATGTCCCGCCCAAAAAATAAATAAAATGCAAAGCGGGTTCAAATGAACCACTGGTTTGCTCGAACCCTGGGGGTTCACTAGAACCCCCTAGTTCTAGCGAACCCCCCTTTTCCTTGATTTTTGAAATTGTTCACAAAAAAACCTAATTTTTTAAACTTTGAAGCTCGGGTTGAAGATGAAAATGGAGGATTCTTGAAAACCTCAACTGGAATCAGGTAGTCCTCAGAACGAGCTATCCAACGAATATAATTTTAATATGTTTTAATTTTATTATGTATTTATTTTTTTAGTTTTATTAAACATAGGTTTTTCATCAAAAATGAAGGTCTATGTTCGCACATGTGGAAAAATAGCAGATTATAAAAAAAAAAATTGAAAAATATGAGTGCACCAGATATTGAAGTCCTTGATCCAACAAAAAAAAAAAAAAAATTTGATATATAGAAAAAAAAATTACGCATTATACAGTTGCACTATGTTTGAATTGTAATTGGTTTGAATTTGAAACTTAATTAAAGAAAAAATATTCAATAAAAAGCTATCTAACCAAGTGGAAGCACTAGATATCTACAAATCTAAATTCGAAAGAATTAGAATTTTATCCTTTATTGAAAAAAAGTTATACGTTATACAGTGTGCGTCACTTTTTAAAAATGTTTTTTTCTTAAAAAAAAACCAATTTTTGTGGGAGATGGAAAAAGAAGTGCAATCTTATTCCAAAAATTTTGAAAAAAATATTTTTAGAATCTACAGATAAAATGAGACGAGACTCTAGTTTGCATCATCTTCAAATTCCTCACGGTTTAGCCGCTATAGGTGCCCGAATGTGAAGATTTAGTTAAAAATAATAATTTAAGTGTCCAGTTTGGCCAAAAATTGCAAACCACTATTGTGGGATCACCCTACCTTAAGTTAACAATGCTAACATTTTTTTGTCTAATTACTAAAAATGTACAATTTGAGATCTTTACTAAAGAAATTTAAATATATTTAAAACTATTATTTCTCATGTTTTGAATGGAACCAAATCTATTAAAAAAAGTAGCTTGTAGAGCAATAACCATCTCAATAGTAAGTAAGCTCTCAACCAAGTCTTGATTGTTGAAGAAAAATTCACTTGAATTTAACAGAAACCATGAAAACATTATAAAAAATACTAGAATTACTTAATAAATACTAGTTAATTATCTTTTAAATGATACCTAAGATTTTAGCAAAAGACTTCCACAATGTATTATAGGAAGCCAATTGATACCACAAAGAGTCTAATTGAACAATTTTAGCACTATAATACTAAAGAGTTTCCCTTTTGTAAAAGATGTTTTAAAAATAAGATGTAGTAGTCAAGAGCACACACCTTATCCCTAACATTACCTAGAATATAACCAAAAATGATGTACAACCAATTTTATAAGGCTCATTCAAGTTTCATGATTCTTGTAAACCTTTCATATTGCTTACCTCTTAAATTTACAATACATCTTATTATAAATATCATTTGGATTTTCTAAGTATCATGACCTACTATTTCATATTCATTCTACTTTATACATTAAGTAAATATTGTATATTTGTTATACTATCCAACTACCTAATTCATCTTCAAATTTGTTAAATTTATTTTGATGTGATACTAATGGTAGCTTTATCTAGTGTAAAATGATCATTTAAATGTTAGGTGTTTACAGCGTGGTGAGTTGTCAAAGTTTTACAACATGTATTCATGTGATGATATTGAGCATGAATTTGAAAAATAAATGATTGAGAAAAAAATGAGATAGTGAAGTAAACATTGAAGAGTGGAGGTGAAGGTTTTAAATGTGAATTGATAAGTAGGCATGTGAGGGTGGTTAACTTTATTACATGTTTCAAGAAAAATCCATTTTACAAATATGTAAATCATAGCCACAAGTCTTATTACTTAACCAACCTTAAACAACACTCTCTTGTAATTAATTCCAAGAAATTTAAAACCAACTCTCTTCTCTAATTTTAGACCAATCTCCCTATGTAACATAATTTATACAGTCTTCTAAAAATAAATCAATTTGAAACTTGCACCCCTCATTCCCCTAATAATTCTGGAAGAGAAAGGGGGCCTTTGTTTGAAGTCACGAGACTTTGAAAGGTATTCTCGTGGCCCATGAGTTCCTTCATTCTATATATGAATAAAATCTCCTCTTTATGGTTATGAAGTTAAGCATGATGAAATTCTATGATAGAGTGAACTAGAATTTTCTCCTTGGGTTGTTTGAAATATTTACTTTTTACAAGGATAATTTGTGTAAATGGATATCATGATCTTGTGTCTCTAGTCCTCCTTTCTCAATCCTCCTAAATGGACCACCTTGTGCCTTCTTCTCTTCTTTTTATGAGCTCAGGAAAGGAGGTCTCATCTCCCTAGGTTCCTCTTCATAATCATACCTGAAGCCCTAAGTAGATTCATTTCACTAGAAAATAAGAAAAAAATTAGTATGTTAAATTATGTTCATAAATCACTTTCTAGATCTGATTAACCACACTTTATTTCAAATGACACACTAATTTATGGGCAATCCATATTGGATGAATTCAAGATAATTAAGAGAGTACTTATAGACTATTTTGTAGTTTTAGAGCAAGTAGCAATTATAGCTAAATAAAATAAATATTCTTAATTCAAAAATAGAATCTAAAATTTGTTGGGTTTTGTAAGTGATAGCCTTCCTTGTAAATACCTAGGTATCCCCATATATTTACTATAAATAGTAAGAAAAATAAATATGGAACAATGTTTATACCTCGATCATAAAAATATATCTTGGAAATTAAAATTTCTCATAATGGCTAGAAGGATGATGATGATAAAAATAGTACTGATTGTAATCCTTATTTATATGATATTAGTCTTAAGGATCCCCAAAGGTATTATTCTTAATATCGAAAAGAATATTGGAAAATTATTTTGGTTAGCTAACCCAAGAACAAGAGAAAAATGATATTAATTTCTTGGGAGAAAGTTTCTAGCCCAAAAATGAATGGTGGTGTAGGTTTCACAATTTGGAGGCTTGAAACCTAGCATTAAGGGCAAAGTTAGCATGGTTTTTATACTCCAATCCTATATCCAAATCATACAAAATTATGATGTATAAATACATAGATTAAATGGAGAAATCTTAAAGAATATTCACAATAGAAAACCCTCCTTCTAGATCAAAAATGTAGAATTTCTTGAGAAACTATCTTGAAGTCTTACTCCCTACCTTTCTCAAGGGCTATTCATAATGGTGAAAATGTCATACTTTGGGAAGACTCATGGAATAGGTATTTAACCTCTTTTTCAAAATGAGAATCTTACAAACATTAAAAAAATCTTCAACAAAATTAGGGTATAAAGGTGAAGGAATATATTTTAGTTAACAAATCAATATTTCCATGAAAAGTAAAATGGAAAACTATTGATTCTTGTCATTTTTACTTTAATAAAACAGCTTGGTATGTAAAATAATTTGAAAAATGAAAAATAAGCTATTCAAAAAAGAGGATGAGATATTTTTGATGGCCTCAAAATTAGGAAAATACTCTATGAAAGAGCCCTAAGAAGAAAAAATGCCAAACTAAGATGAAGTAGTTTTCAAAGCTTGTGGCACCTACGAATGTTACATCTACACTTACTAGTGGATATGGGGTCCCTCCTCATTAACCTCTCTTAGTTTTGGTCAACTCCACACCATTTGACCATGCCAACAATGAATGCATTATTGTAAAATGAATCATTTGAGAAGAGTACAAACATGGAAATAGGTATTTATTGCATTTTATGCATGATGGGACTAAAACAAATACACCAACACATCCAAGTGGGCAGGTGAATTCTACCAAAGGAATATGTCCATTCTCTAGGTCACCTGATCCTTGTGGGATACATTATTTTGATGTAGTCTCATAATAGCCCTAAGAGCAAACAATTAACAAACTATGATGGAGTAGTGCTTGAACCTCATGGCACCTAGGAATAATTATTTTGGATCTACAAGTGGATATGGTGTCCCTCCACATTAACCTCTTAGTGCACGAAGAGAATTTTATAACTTTTGTTATACTGATCTTCTATTTATTACAAATTCATTCATAGAGAAATATACGACTCTAATTAATCTAACTAATTATCTACTATATAATTGTATTAATTTTATTTCAAACAAAAGAATAACTAGGTTTACTTGAACCTAGGGGGAATTTACCACTAGAATATTTACTTAATGATGAATTCAATGGAGCCACCCATTAAAGGACCTATATTAACTAACTAAATAGAAAGGGCCATTATTCTCAAAAATTCCTTAAAATGTCATTATTGATTAGTATTTGGACTATATCTTGCTCATCTACTATTTGAATCTAGATTTGAAATGAATTGGAAGATAATTTGATCCTTCACATGGTGCTACAACATTGAGTATCAAATACTTTAATCTCATTCAATATTATATACTAAATGAATCACATGATACCACTAATCTAGGGTCTACATTGAATCTAAGCAAGCAACTCGAGCTACATGGAGTTATGTGCATGTGTAAAATATTTATGAGATATATAGTAGTGCAAATATTGAGAGAGACATACAACTAAAATAGTCAATATATAATTATTTATTTATTCATCATCTACATGGAATACTCTTGAGAAATATGGATGAATACTATCTTGTAATATGTTGTGGTTATCTATATCTAAATGTCTATCTAAGTATTTACTACTATTGATGGTGGAATAGAGTAAAATATGTAAATATGTGTAAGAGCTTGGGAATCTAAGTAGACTTGGAAAGCATTGTGCATTGTACACTTATGTAGAACTCTATTGTACTTGTGTTGGATAAAAGGAATACTTTCATATTATATTCATTACTTTGAATTGTACACCATGAGAAGATGCATTGTCATCCTATTTGTCACTTTCATTTTTCCATCAATCTAGTTATGTAATACAATATAATTAATCAATTTTGTCTATTCCATATCTCTAAATTGATTTTAAAGATTTTGTAACAACCTCATATCTCTACCTAAAAGGGTAGTTTCTAGGATTCCAAAGTGGATTTAGACATGTTAAAATTATAATTGAGTTATTTTAAAAACTAATATTTTTAAATCTTGTAAGGAATCATAATTACCATATTTGAAAACCTGGGTATGTGCAGGATCATGGTGGGCCAAAAAGTGGAAATGAGGAAAAAAACACATCTTTCATCGACCCAAAAACACGAAAATACCGTGTTGACTTTTTCTAGGCTTGGGTGTCAGTACACACCACCAAAGCAAACACCAATCCTAGTTTTCCAAATCGGATATCTAATTTGTAAAAAGTATATATATACAAATTTTGTGGCTGTTTTAAAATCATTTGACAGTCAACAACCCGCAGGCGCACAGTGAGGAGGTTCTTCGCGTAACGGATGTCCGATTTCGCCAATATCTGATTTGAAAAGGTAAGATTTTAGATTTTTATTTGCTTTGATTCAATTTTGAATTAGATTTGGATAATTTCAATTAGATTTTTGTGGATTTTTTTCAAAATAGGGTTTTTGATTGAATTTTTATGAAAAAATTGAGTTTAGAATGGATTTTGATAAAAAAATGAATGTTTTTTGTGGATTTTTCTTCAAAATAGGGTTTTTGATTGAATTTTTATGAAAATTTTGAGTTTAGAATGGATTTTGATAAAAAAATTTAAAAAAATTGTGGATTTTTTTCAAAATAGGGTTTTTGATTGAATTTTTATGAAAAATTGAGTTTAGAATGGATTTTGATAAAAAAAATGAATGTTTGTTATGGATTTTGATTTAAAAATAGTGTTGCTTATGTATTTGTATTAAAAATTAGAGAATTTTATAGATTTTTGTTAAAAAGTAGGGTTTTTTTTGGATTTTTTTAAAAACTAGGGTATTTTTATAATATTTTTATTTATATTGTCTAATTTTAATTAGATTAATTATTTTTTAACTTTAATCAGGCATTATGGCTGTTGAGAATGAGAATGCATAAATTCCACTAGTTGAGAATGAAAATCCACCAGCTGAGAATCAAAATGCAGAAATGCCAAATGCTCCACAACCTCCATAGCCATCAATTCAAGACTTAATTCATGAAAAATTGGAGCAATTGAGGGGAATTTGTGATGTTTATAAGAAAATCCCTCACTTATCCCGTATGTCAACCACATTGATAGGAATAATTACAAATGTAGAAACCCTCTCCACCCAACATAATGCCTTTCATTTGTGGCGAGAACCATGAGGGAATATTATGCATGTGGATTGTCTTATGATGATGTGAAAAATATCCAAATAACAAAATCCCAAATAGCCTCTTTATTTATTAGCACTAGCACTAGTTTGCCAGTTAATGTTAACAAACCAAAACTTTCTATAAAATGGCGCACGCATAGGGGCATAGTAGATAACTTTTGGGATCGTTGGTGTATGGTTTTTGATAAACTACCCAACAATAATCTTGATGTACCTTTTTACTTTATTAAAAAATTATACACTGATTTTTTGTTAGGGCATCATGTCAATTACTTTGACATTAAACCCTTCCAGGGTGTTGGTGGAGGTATGCCCCAGGATAGGCTAGGGGCAATTAGAGTAGTTAGGCGCCCACATGTTCCCCTTCCTCCCCTTCCTCTGCCACCTCCAGTACAGCATTTAGATATTACTAAGGATGCAGCCACACAAACTATCCAGGCCATTCACTCTTTGAGTGGTCTTTTGGTTTCCCATGCTTCTTCAGTAGCTCAGCCACATTCTGGTGATGTTGGCGATGGATCCACTGCTACTGCATCATCCTCCTCGGGTCCACATATTTGTGTGCTACATATTTGCAATACATGTCAGCAAATATGCTTGGGTCCTATTGTACAGCCTGCTGAGAATCCATTAGACACTTCTAATTATGACATCCAGGATGTGGAGATTATAGCAGATCACACACAGGGGAGTGGAGCACACCCTACAGAATCCTCTCCTGCTGGAGAGGTGGACATTGGAATAGTTACACAGGTAACATTTAAGGTGCAAATTCATAACTTACATTTTTTTTAAATGAATATTAATAAGAGATAGTATCAAGTACTAATATTTATTTGCATGGTCTATTTAACAGTTAATGTATGAGGAGGATCTCACACAGGTGACTAATAGCACCCTTAGGCCCATTTCATTTGGCCTCGACACGCACACAGTATGTATTTTCGCACTCACACATTTACATTTTTTTATTGTATACTTGCTTGCCATTTGAATTGTCATTAATGAAATTATATATTAACTTATATGTTTATCTTATTCTCTGCTTGTAGGAAACACCTAGTGCGAGCAAGGTGCGATGCTCTCCAGACTATGGAGGCACAATGTTTGATAAGGGAAAGGTAATTGAACTCAAATTTGATTGAATTAAGATTTATAAGATCTTTTATTGATTATGCATACATTGACATAGATTTGTAGTTTCATATGTACTTTTCATTTTTATGTACAGGCGGTTGTGAGTTATACATCATTGTTGATAAGTGTCACAACACCTGAAGGAGTAGGTATTCAAACACCTAAAGGAGGAGGTGTTGAAACACCTCAAGGAGGAGGTGTCGAAACACCTAAAGGAGATACAGAAAAAGATCAGCCTAAAGAGGTATGTGTTTATTTTATTTTGTGCTTGGTAAATATGTTCTTATTACCAACAATTCTATGCTAACTTGGATCAATTTCATGTTTTTGTTCACATATATAGATTGACGTTACAAAAGTTGGTTTGGTTAGTTCTTTGAGAGAGGTATATTCTAGGACTCCTGACCCTTCGAAGAGACGTATATTTCAGGTAATCAAGATTTCAATTTTAGAGTTCAATTATAATTCAATGTGTATTGATTTTTATGTTAATTATTCAATTTTAAATTGTATAGTATAACTAATCTCAATTGTGGTTTGACTTTTTCTTTTGCAGCTAACTTCAGAGCTAATGAGTGCTTCAAAGAGGCTCCATTTTAATGATTCACCAGTAGTTTAGGATGAGATAGACATTTTGGCATGTAAATTTTGAATAGATACCGAGATGGCATATGCCACATATTGTAAAAAAACCATTATAAACTTGAATGTCATTTAAAACATGCATGATAAATATTCATCGTTGAAACTTGAATTGTGGTAGCCTAATATACAGAGTCGATTGATGTCAGGGTTCAATTTGTATGATATTGAAAAAAGAATCCAACTGAGTAGAGTTATCAGCATTCTTCAAAAATCATAAGAATTCTTTTAGTACACTAGCCATTTTGATGTCTTCTTGCAGTCTCAAACGTTATTTTGTATCATTGTTACATTGGTCTTGAGAGTGATTGCACATTTGAAGTGTATAAACACATACCTTTTTGTAATATCAAGGATACTTTTTGAATCTTCCATGCATTGCTAATCTAAAAGCAAAGATCTTTTTTCCTAATCTGTATGCAGTCATGCTTTTGACATTGTCAAAAAGAGCAAAACTTCAAAAATGATGCAAAGGGATGGCCAAGCAGTTCTAACTCTCCACATGAGAGAAGAGAGATGTTGGAGAGTACATCAAGTTAGTGAAAACCAAAGTGTAATGTGTTTTAATTTGTAGTACTCCTCTGTTTCTCTACAGAAGTGTAAAATTTTTAGTTCAATGATGTTGAACAATTTTTGAAAAAAGAAAGTTGTGTCATGGTCCGCATTCAATCCAACAAGCAAAAATGAAAGCTCAGCCTCTTGGAATGAAAATTCTTGTTTGCAAAATAAATGAATAAGAATGAGGTAGTTAAGGTGTTTGAAGTTATTTAGAGGTCACTTCTAGGGTGCAAGGCTTAAAACTTCATTTTAAATGCACTCAAACAAACTTTAAAGGGGTCTCAGGCCTGTTGCCCCCTCATTCCACACGCTATGCAGCAATTTACTTGCGGTGTAGGGGCCAAAAAATGGAGAAAACATGTAAAAATAATATATATATAGATGTGCAACCTAGAAGCATGAATTACGATTAGAATATCACATAACATCATATAAACAAAAAAACCACCATAAACTTGAATGTCATTTAAAACATGCATGATAAATATTCATCATTGAAACTTGAATTGTGGTAGCTTGATATACAGAGTCTATTGATGTCAGGGTTCAATTTGTATGATATTGAAAAAATAAGACAAGCTGAGTAGAGTTATCAACATTCTTCAAAATCATAAGAATTCTTTTAGTACACTAGCCATTTTGATGTCTTCTTGCAGTCTCAAACATTATTTTGTATCATTGTTACATTGGTCTTGAGAGTGGTAGCTTAATATAGGTCCACAATACAAAACCTAGTTTACCTGTGTAGTGTAATAGTGGCATAGGAAGATTTTTCTTTGAAAGAAAAAATGAAAGCTCGGCCTCTTGGAATGAAAATGCTTGTTTGCAAAACAAATGAATTAGAATGAGGTAGTTAAGGTGTTTGAAGTGATTTAGAGGTCACTTTTAGGGTAGTTAAGGTGTTTGAAGTGATTTAGAGGTTGCTTTTAGAGAAGAGAGATGTTGAAGAGTACATCAAGTCAGTGAGAACCAAAGTGTAATGTGTTTTAGTTTGTAGTACTCCTTTGTTTCTCTACAGATGTGTGATAAATTCTTAGTTCAATGATGTTGAACAATTTTTGAAAAAAGAAAGTTGTGTCATAGTCCGCTTTCAATCCAACAAGCAAAAATGAAAGCTCGGCCTCTTGGAATGAAAATGCTCGTTTGCAAAACAAATGAATAAGAATGAGGTAGTTAAGGTGTTTGAAGTTATGTAGAGGTCATTTTTAGGGTGGAAGGCTTAAAACTCCATTTTAAATGCACAAAAAAGAATGAAATTACTTCAAACCAAGTTTGTGAAGAAGTTAACTATGATTCCCACTAGTTTCCCTTAAGAGTCTAAAGTGCTAAAAGGTGGAAATATTTGAAGGGATATTTCTCGGAGACCGTGATGCTTACAGACTCTCCGTCTAAGGCTATTGGATCGTGTTTAGACCATCTACAAAAACCTCTCTTAGTTTTTGCTATCTCGGAGGTGTTTTCTTGTGGTGATGACTTTCAGTGGAGGGGAAAGTTGTCAGATGCAAGTAGTGTAAAGTTGCAAAGTGGTGCAACTTTCATTCCGCAACTCATACAACCAAACGAACTGTTCCAACACGTCTGGATGGGTACATTTACACTAGGGATGGTCCTCTCTTGCACCCAAATACGCCGAATCACTCCGAGCTACATTGGATCGGCGATTTCCCTTAAGAGTCCAAAGTGCTAAAAGGAAACAATCTTTGAAGGGCTATTTCTCAGAGACCATGATGCTTACAGACTCTCTGTCCTAGGCTATGGGATCATGTTCGGATCATCTACAAAAACCTCTCTCATCTTTTGCTATCTCGGAGGTGTTTTCCTGTGGTGATGACTTTTCAATGGAGGGAAAAGTTGTCAGATGCAAGCAGTGTAAAGTTGCAAAGTGGTACAACTTTCATTCCGCAACTCATACGACCAAACGGACTATTCCAACACGTCCGGATGGGTACATTTACACTAGGGATGGTCCTCTTTTGCACCCAAATACACTGAATCACTTTGAGCTACATTGGACCGACGATTTCCCTTAAGAGTCCAAAGTGCTAAAATGTAGCAATCTTTGAAGGGCTATTTCTCAGAGATTGTGAGGCTTATAGACTCTTCGTTTGAGGCTATGGGATTGTGTTCAAACTATCTACAAAAACCTCTCTCAATTTTTTCTATCTCAAAGGTGTTTTCTTGTGGTGATGACTTTTCAGTGGAGGGAAAACTTGTCAGATGCAAGCAGTGTAAAGTTGCAAAGTGGTGCAACTTTCATTCTGCAACTCGTACAACCAAACGTATTGTTCCAACATGTCTGGATGGGTACTTTACGCTAGGATTGGTCCTCTCTTGCACCCAAATACGCTGAATCACTTCGAGCTACATTGGATCGACAATTTCCCTTAAGAGTCCAAAGTGCTAAAAGGCAGCAATCTTTGAAGGGCTATTTCTTGGAGACCGTGATGCTTACAAACTCTCTGTCCAAGGCTATGGGATCGTGTTTGGATCATCTACAAAAACCTTTCTCGGTTTTTTCTATCTCAGAGGTGTTTTCCTGTGGTGATGACTTTTTAATGGAGGGAAAAGTTGTCAGATGCAAGCAGTGTAAAGTTGCAAAGTGGTGCAACTTTTATTCCGCAATTCGTATGACCAAACAGACTATTACAACACATCCGGATGGGTACGTTTACGCTAGGGATGGTCCTCTTTTTCACCCAAATACACCGAATCACTTCGAGCTACATTGGATCAGCGATTTCCCTTAAGAGTCCAAAGTGCTAAAAGGCAGCAATCTTTGAAGGGCTATTTCTCATAGACTGTGAGGCTTATAGACTCTTCGTCCAAGGTTATGGGATCATGTTCAGACCATCTACAAAACCTCTCTCAGTTTTTTCTATCTCGAAGGCGTTTTCATGTGGTGATGACTTTTCAGTGGAGGGAAAACTTGTTAAATGCAAGCAGTGTAAAGTTGCAAAGTGGTGCAACTTTCATTCCGCAACTCGTACGACCAAACAGACTGTTCCAACATGTCCAGATGGGTACGTTTACACTAGGGATGGTCCTCTCTTTCACCCAAATATGCCAAATCACTCTGAACTACATTGAACCGACGATTTCCCGTAAGAGTTCAAAGTGCTAAAAGGTAGCAATCTTTGAAGGGCTATTTCTCGGAGACCATGATGCTTACAGAATCTCTGTCTAAGATTATGGAATTGTGTTGGGACCATCTACAAAAACCTCTCTCATTTTTTGCTATCTTGGAGGCATTTTCCTGTGGTGATGACTTTTCAGTGGAGGGAAAAGTTGTCAAATGCAAGCAGTGTAAAGTTGCAAAGTGGTGCAACTTTCATTCCGCAACTCGTACGACCAAACAGATTGTTCCAACACATTTGGATGGGTATGTTTATGCTAGGGATGGTCCTCTTTTACTACCAAATACACCGAATCACTCCGAGCTACATTGGACCGAGTGAAATTAGGTGAAAATTTGATGCAGACACAGGGGCATAATCACAAACTCTTTGCAACCTACCTATTTGAGGCATCTAACAAGATTATTCTGACCTATTTGGACAGTCCAAAACTCCCTTAAAACTTGACAAGAAACTAAATACACATTTCGCTCTTTAACCCCCTTAAACCCTTGTAATAGTGAGAAACTAGTTTTTGTCCAATTACTCCACAATTTTCCAAAACACCAGACCAACACATAACTGATTCAAACACCCATATCCAAGTTACACAACATATATGAAAAACAACATAGACTCCTTTGGACCAGCATTGACTTCCTATACATTCACCCTTGAAAAGGCTACTTAATTAGCCCAAAAATACAAAGCAACATACCTTCAAACACTACACAGACCCTTGAAGCCATGGGGAAGCAAATAAATTTCCAAGAAAACAAAGATTATGCAATTGGATTCCATTTGTACAGACCTGTAACCATCAAATCATAAAACCCTTGTTTTTAGTGTAATTCTTGAGGGTTTATTGGATGTAGCACTTCCACAACCTTTCAAACTCTGCCACCACCTTAGAAACATTTATTTAGGCCACAATATGCTTATAAAACAAAGAAAATTTTCGTATCTCAGACATTTTTGCAAACCCTAGGGTAAAAACTCTATTTTCAAGTGAAAAAAAACCACTATTTTTAGACCTTTAACTCTTCATTTTATTTCAAAACCTAGTTCTCCATGCCTTCCACTCTTGAAATATCATTTTCTAATCCCTACCAACTCATCCCACTGATTCACATTGGCACCCAGTAGGTGGGATGAGATTCAAGCCATTAAAATTGCAAAACTCTTATTCCCCTGTTCAGGAACCCATCTAAAGAAAGTCTCAGTTTTGAGGCACAAAATGAATAAAGAAACCCTCTATTAAGAAGTTAAAATAAATTCAAGACATGTAATAAAATTTCTACATAAATTTTTGATACAAAAATTCTTGAATGGCTTGTGCACAGGCAAAAAACACAAGAAAAATAGTAAAATATGAACTGAGCAATTCAAACTTTATTGATTCAAAGAAAAAAACTCCTTCAACCAAACCTGTCTCGAGCCCTTGAAGGCCTTAAGTACATTTATATGCCTTGGAATCCAACTCCCAATGCCTTTAACCACCAATATTAACTGACTTTTGAAACCTTAATGACCGTTGAAGGCCAAAATACAAACATTTTTCACATTAATATGACTCATAATGAAATGTTGCACTTTTCCACTTCTAACTTTACTAAGACCTCACTTAATGGATTGAAATAGCATCATTACATGTTCAAAAAATTATTCTTTCTGGTCCCTAAACAAATTTACTAATTTTTCCTTCAAAGGCTACAAAGCAACAACTAGGACAAGTTGGGATCTCCATGTTTTTTTGACCCTAAAACCTAAAAACTCCTCCTAATACATGCCTGCATCTGAGCTTCAAAATGAATGCATCTTTGAAGA
This sequence comes from Sequoia sempervirens, assembly GCA_007258455.2. Taxonomy (NCBI): domain Eukaryota; kingdom Viridiplantae; phylum Streptophyta; class Pinopsida; order Cupressales; family Cupressaceae; genus Sequoia; species Sequoia sempervirens. The sequence continues at coordinate 382,479 of VDFB02142776.1, forward strand.
ATCTTTGATTGTATGACAATCCAATCTGCCTCCCACTATACCCTCCTCAACAAACCAAAAGAATCTATGCACTGTTGAATCAAGTGTCCCTCCCTGTGACAATGCTGAACTACACCAATCAACTATAGAACATGCATCACTGAATTTTGCTCTTGAAATCTTCAATTCCTCCTAAACTAGAGCTCTCTTTACGCATTCCTCTGCTCCATCATGCTCCCCTTTCCTGTGTCTAGCTTCAAAAAAACTCCAAATATGAGGTAGACCCCTCTCTACATGCATTCTACTCAACCAATAAAACATACGAGCATTCTTGAATTGACCTGTACAATTATCTGACCAAATTAGATGTCGGCCCAATGCTATATCATGCTCCTACAAGAACTCAAAAAAATTCTTGAAACAATGTTGGACATACTCAAATGAGTGAGATCTATCATCACTCATATAAAAATAATAATCTTTGACTATCTTTCGATCCTCCTCTGTACTATCAGGTGCATGTTTAAATGTTATGTGGACAAAAATAGCAATCTAAATGAAATTGTAATACTGAGATTGTACCTCGTTTTGTGGTTGCAATGTGTAGTTTTCTGTAAAATAAACCACTGATATAATAGTGCCAATTGGAAAAGAGTCCTTACACATCCTAAATTTTTGATCCAACCACTGAGACCTATGACTATGCCTTGCATACTTGTAGAAAAGATTGTCCTTAAAATCTGAAATAAAATCAGCAACATTGCATTCTTTTGAAACCAACTCACATCTAGAACCTTCACCTCCACTTTGCAAAGTATATTTGACTATCTCATATCTCTTTTTCTCAACAAGCTTCTTTCCAAATTCATGTTTGGAACTCTCATGAAAACATTGAACAAACTTTGACAAGCCACCACATTGTGAGCACTTTGCATTTAAACAATCATTTCTATAGAAAAAGAAACCATCATCTCTAGAACATAAAAAAGATCTAGCAAGTCCCTTGATGATTTTGGAAGATGCATTGCACCACACTCCTACAACATTTCATTAGAATGCAAAGTAGAACGGATATAGCATAATAGTTCATGGTACATTGAAAACTCCACATGGTATTTGCAATAACAAGTATTACTAATTTTAAGAGGCACACAATAAAATGGCTTCAAACCTTCAAAATTCCTTTGCGATATTTCCATATTTGGATGTGTTTCAATAAATTTTTTGAACAACATTGTTTGGCTTGATTCCAAGAAATGTTTAGGATGTGGTGTACGGTCTCGATTGCCAATTCTTAACTTTAAAACATCCTTTGCATTGGGTGATACTCTAGAGTTATCATGCCAAAATTGTTGAATTACCTACTTTACATTATCAGTTAGCTTCTTATCAACACGTGGAAGCCTCCTAGAAAAATCCCATGTATCATTTTGAAGAGGATCATCTATTATTTCTCTTCTTGCAAGTGCTCTATCCAAAGTTTTACGATTTATGTCAAAATTAATACAATTTTGTCTCATAAAGCAAGCCTTTTTCAATTGATGGCTTATTAGGGCGGTTGTAATGACTCTTTGAGCAGCTCTCTTATCCTTTTCCTTGTTATTTTTTCCAATAGACTTGAGAGCATTAAAAGGATTTTTGACAATAATAGAGTTTTTTTCGGTCTTCTTGTTCACACGAATCTTCAATTTGGCTAGCAAAGGTCTCATCTTTTGCATCTTTAGCGATTGTACAAAAAATTGGCATTGGTCGGTCAATGTCTTATCACTAAAATATTGGTTGAAAAGTCTTCTAGCCCACAACCGAATAGTTCATGTTGACCTCTTGCCTTCAAAATTGTTTATAATGTTCTCATCAAATTCAAGTAACCATTTAGGGGTTCTTGAAGGTCTTGAATTTGGAATATGTCTTTCTTCCACACAAGGTTCTTCATTTCTCATGTAATCTGGTGAAACATAATTTACACTTAGTTCAATATTATGTTCAACATCTTCAATTCCAACATTTTCACCTTCAATTTGAATAATTTCATTCCCAATTTCAGTATCATATTCAACATCTTCAAATCTAACATTTTCAACTTCAACATTTTCATTATCAATTTCAATATTTTCATTCCCAATTTGAATATCATGTTCAACATCTTCAATTCCAACATTTTTAGCTTGAACATTTTGAGTATCAATTTGAACATTTTCATTCCTAATTTCAATATTATGTTCAACATTTTCACCTTGTACATATTCAATTTCCTCTTCACTTGAAAGACCATAGGGCTTAGATTCACCAATATTTAACATACCTTATCTTCTCTTCCTATGATCTTTATCTTTTTGTCTATATTCTTCAATTTGTTCTTTTGTAAGATTTCTCTTACGTTTATGCTTTCGACGACTGTTGCTCCCCATTATACCTCATAAAAGATGTTGAAAAATCATTGTTTATAACAAATTTGAGTACAAGATGCTCCAAAAAGTTGAACTTTGTCTCTTCCTATCTGAAACCGTGTGTTTGTCGCCTGCAAAGCCTACAAAAAGAATGTAGGGTATGTTGGAATGCAAAAAATAGGCCATATGGGATTTTGGTATGGCCCACAAATCGGATATCTGACTAAATCCGATATCTGGTATGAAATTTTTTTTAAATAAAACAATTTAATAATGCTCTATAATGGCAGGATTTTAGTGCTATAAATCGGATATCCGATTTGTGCATATATAGACCTAACAATAATTAGGAGGTGGAGGTTGGGAGAGAGAGAGAGAGAGTGGAGGGTAGAGGGGTAGAAGGGGAGAGTGAGGGAGAGAGAATTAGGAGGGGGAAGGGAGAAGGGAAGAATGAGAGAGAGAGAGAGAGAGATTTCATTAGGAGGGGGGATGGAGAGGGAAAGAGGGGAAGAAGTGGAGAGAATATCAAGAGAGTCCATGAGTGTGATGAGAGGGAAATGAGGAAGAAGGAGGAGAGAGAGAATAGGAGGAGAGGGAAGAGGGAAGAAGGAGGTAGTGGAATAATGAGGACTGAGAGAGAAAGAGAGACATAAATGAAGGAGAGATGGAGAGAGGTATGGAAGGAAGGGGGATATGGTAGAGGGAATGGAGAATGGTGGATGGAAGAGAGGGTGGATAGATAGAGGGGCAGGGTGGAAGGAAGGGGGGAGATGGGGTGGAGAAAGACCAAGAATGGGCAGGAGGAGAGACCTGAGATTGAGTGAGTGAGTGGAGTGAGGAGACCTGAGAGAGAGAGAGTGGAAGTATGAGGGAGACAATTTGGAGAGAGAGAGAGATAAAGGAGGGATGGAACAGGTAGAGGGTGAGGAAGGGAAAGAGATAGGACAATGGAGGGAGAGAGAGACCCCAAGAGGGAGAGGAAGGAGAGAGAGGGGGAGGGAGGAGAGACAGGGAGGTGGGGTATGGATGGAAACCATGGTTTATGGTTAAGGGAAGGGTAGAGGGAGAGACATAGAGGGAATGAGAGAGGGAGGATAATGGAGAGGAGGGAAGGGTGGTGGAGAGGGAAGATAAGGAAATAGGGAGGGAGCGGAGGATATGGCCACACAGATGACAGATGGCCCATGGCCTAGAGCCCATGGGTCAAGGTCTTAGGCCTGTGGGCAGAATGACAGAGATGAGGAGTGGAGGGAAGGAGAGACAGATATAGAGGTCAAGGGCAGGAGGATAGATGAGAGAAAATAGATCACCCAGGAGAGGATAGGGCAGGATAAGGAGATCTCAAGAGAGAGGAGGAGGAGTGGAGGAGACAGATATCAGATGGGCTCATGGCCATGGCCTAGGGTCTAGGGCTTCATGGCAGAGGGAGAGGACAGAGATGAGTGAGAGAGACAATGGAGAGAGGGAGAGCCATAGAGGGAGAGAGATAGGTGGAGGGAATAGGAGGGGAGGGAGAGATAGAGGAAGGAGGGAGGAGGAGGAGAGAGAGATACCTGAGAGTGGGGGATGGTTGAAGGATGAGACCTTGAGAGAAAGGGAGGAGGAAGGAGGAGAGAGATAGAGGGTAGAGGGTTTAAGGTTATGGGGTTTAGGAAGGAAAAGAGAGAGATAGAGGGAGGAGTGGAGAGGAAGAGAGGGAGAGGGAAGGAGGAGGAGGGAAGGAAGGATGGAAGGGTAGAGGGAGGAGGAGAGAGAGACGGAGGGGGGGAGAGAGGAGACAGAGGGGAGGAAGGATAGATAGAGGGAGGAAGAATGAATGGCCAAGGCTCATGGGCAGAGGAGAGACACGCAGAGGAGGAGTGAGAGATAGAGAGAGACCCAAGAGAGGGAGAGGGGTGGGGAGGAGAGACTCCTGAGGAGAGAGAGAGGGTAGAGGGTAGAGAGTAGAGGGTTTGTGGTTTAGGGGTTATGGTAGAGAGATAGATGGATTGGTGAGAGAGGGGAGGGGAGAGATAAAGGAAGGAGGGGACATGGATAGAGAGAGAATGGAGGAGGAGAGGTGGAGGGGTGGAGAGGGAGGGAGGGAGTGGAGGGAAGAAAATGGAAGAGGGTGAGAGATAAAGATCTGGAAGGTGGAACGGAGAGGCAAGATGGGCTCAAGGGCCTAAATACACATGGCTCTAGGTCAAGGGGCGAGGGAGGAGGAGAGTGGATTCAAAGAGAAAGGGAGGGAGGGAGAAAGAGGGAATAATGGTAGGGTAGAGAGATGGAGGGAGGAGAGACCAAAGAGAGAGAGGGTGGAGGGTGGAAGGAGTTATGGAGGGAAGGAAGGTGGAGAGAGATAGAGAGTGGAAGGCTGGAGGGTTTATGGTTTGGAATGGAAGGGCCTAGGTTGGCAGAGGGATAGAGACAGAGGGATCTAAATGAGAGGGATGGAGTGGAGAGATAGAGGGTAGAGGGTTAAAAGGGGAGGTAGAGGTTTAAGAGGGTAGAGGAGGGTAGGTGGAGAGACATAGGAGTGAGAGAGAAGAGGAGTCCTTGAGAGAGAGAGATGGGTAAAGAGATGTTAGTAAATTAATATATATATATATAGTATATATATATACATTAACTAAATATATAAAATAATATTTAAATATTATGAATAATAATATAATATATATATATATTAAATTATAAACTATATTGTATATTCTAAACTAGATATATTAAAATAAAATATAAATATTTATTGCATTTTCTAAATCATATATTATAAAGTGTATAACATTTTTTTAAATCATATATAAACCAAATTGGATATCCAATTCAAAATGGATATCCGATTTGAAACAGATATCCGATATTTCTAACAAAGAATTTATTGCCTAAGGATTAGCCTTAGGCTTGCTTTGGAATTTGGCTTGGACATGCCAATCCTAATAAGTCAACGTAAAAAACGTGTTTGACAACTTACCTTGTTTTTCTAGACTTCGCCCATGTGGCCGATGAATTTTTTTTAGCCAAAATTGATGAAACGAAAAGGGTTTGTAGAGGAGACTCTCAGCTTTCCACCAATATAAATTATTCTTTACTTTGAATTTAATAAATAATTATTATTCATTTTCTATTAGAATTACAACTAAAGTCCTAATTGATAGGTTGATTGAAAACATCTATAACTTTCAAATGGTATCATATTTTTTGAATCCAAAACATGCGTCACATTCTATGCTTCACATTCTATAGGATTAAAAATAAAATAAATTTCATGAAGTTTTGACCAAGTTAAGGTGGTCAAACATATGAGTTTTTATATTTTTTAAAAGTTGTAATAAAAATTCATAATTAATTATTTACTTGGAAACAAATTACAAAAAAATATGTGTCACATCCGGACATGAGTCCTCTACTTATATCTAAAATCTTATAAAAAAAATTATCATTTTATTGTGGTTAGGGTGGTCAAACAGACACCTACTTCTTATTTTTTCCCTGAAATTTAAGTACTACTGCATTGAAATTTCAAATTTTCACCAAGTAGACTTTTTAAAAAATAAAATAAACTTAGTAGTTTAGAAACTACATTCAATTTTCCACATATTCTATTCTTACATATTTTTTAAATAATATAGATAGCTTATTCAAATTTTTATGTCAAGTTGCCTAACTCTGATTTTTCTAAATTTCCATTGCCACTTAAGGGCATGTTTTTTCCATGATGATCCTGCACATACCCACCTATAAAATACTACGAAAACACAATTATTTATATTCCTTGTAGTACAATAGACTAGGATGAGCTTCATGGAAATAGATCCCCATGTATTTGTTAGTGTGAATAATTTAATCTATTCACTATACTTTAGTGTAATTAGGTTGATGAGGTTAGACACCATCTTATCTAATTGAATGTGTGACCTTTAAGCCTCTTGAGGTTACCAAATTATTTGGTTAACCTTATGCACATACCTTTTAGAGGTTGGAAGTCTTTCCATCTCACCTCAAAAGTCACTCAACACTTGGCACACAAGGTTGATGACTTGGGAATTGGTTTGCACACTCCAAGTGTTCCTAAGGTTGACACCTATAGGACACTTGCCTACTAATTTGTGCACATTATAGGGCATTTGTCAATTCACCTCATAGGGGGATTGCACCTTCCTTCCCTATATATGCAAGTCCTTGTACTCAATGTAATTTGGGTCAACTAAGTACAATCTATGCATTTTTCATTTATACTTGTTATTTTATCTCCTAGATTTTCCTAATTCTTATATGGTATCAAATTTCCCACGTGAAGTTTGAAGGCATGACGACAACAAGGAAAGAGTTTTGTATTGACTCAGTCAATACCCTTGGTGCATCAACCAAATCCAACAGGAATCTCTCACTCGACCCCACTTGGCAGACTATTCTCCACCTTAGTCCACTCATCAATAGCAAGATGACTTGGTCAACCAACTATTTTATATGTTTTTGAGAATCTTAATAATTATGTTGTTTACAATTTTATTGTAAGTTCACAATTATTGTTAATTTTCTATGTGTCAACATATACAAACCAAGTGTTGTAAAGGGGGAATAGTTTTTTTTTCTAAATTGGAAAAGTAATAAAGGGGGGTCAATTTTTTGCCTTATTTAAAAATTTGTAAAAGAGGGGTCAATTTTCTCTTTGCAATGAATTTGGAAAAATAGGGCATCATCATAATGGGAGTTGTAATTTTATGTTTTTTGTCTTTTATTGAGGTTTGCAAGATATAAATTAATCTTGTATTCTTAATCAACCTCATGACAATAAACTTGTAGAACTCAAATAGAAAATAAGTTTGTAAAAACACTCATATAAAGTGCCACAAAACTGAATGTGTGTTCTATAAGGAGGGAATTTGGTAAAGTGTAATGGGGGGTTGTGTAGAGCCTTGATTTAACATCACAGTTGTGGATCCTTATGATTTAACATCACAACAATGTCTTCTAATGATTCTCACCTCATGTGAGTGTGCCTTGGAGCACACCCTTTATCCTTTTCTTGTACATGTCAACATTCCTTGCACACTCTCAATCTCAATTATTTTTGCTTATATTCTCTTAGCATTAAGGGGGGACTATGATGTGTTATTCTAATGCTTCTTTCAATGAAAAGTGGATGAATCTTCTTTTTGGGGAGGCCTCATGAACATTCTATCTTGATCTCTTGTATGGGAGATTATTTCAGTGGATCAAAGTTTGACATTCTAGTACTCCTCATCATAGTACTCTCTGTATTATCAACTTCACAAAGTATGATGAGGTTTATGTATATTGGTTAAATAGTTTTCATATGTTCACTCATACAATGTTTTGCATCTCACATCTTGATCTACATTTCTTGGAGATTCATTGATTCCAACAAACACTAGTTCATCATCAACAGAGTTTACAACTTTGACATGCTTCAAGAGTTCTTCATGATCATGTTCCTATCATCAAGAGACATTTTCAGAAAGTCTTAAATTATTTTTATTCTCTTTTTTGGAGAGGAGTTTTCTTCCCACTAGGTTGTCTCCTTTTTCTCCATTTGTGAGAGAATGCATTATACATAGGTACCTAACATGGCCTTTGGTCAGGACCCATTTCTATCTATCTACATTTTTGTGATCTCCCCAAGTATCACTTAAGGGGGGTGTTAGTGGATTTCTATCTATATATATGAGAATACATTAATTTCAATTCTTGCATTGAAATTTAAAGTAGTTGCACAAGAGTACATTTTCTATGTCAATTGGTTTGTGCACAACATCACAAAGATCATCTCTAAGTATATATTTTTCAATTGTGATATTAGTCTCATCATTTGAGATTTTATTACGTGAGTGCAAGATTGTGATGACCCAAATAGTGACAATGAGAAAAAATCATATGAAAATGTTATCCAAAATGATGAAAGTTTTTTAAGCTCAAAATTTTTGGTTTGATAAGTCAACTAAAAAATAGTATCTATTTTATAAAAAATGAACTTTTTATATATTTTTATGACCATATGTCTAGGTAGGGGAATATACTATATCCATTATTGTTTTGGAAAGTAGTTAAGGAAAAAATGAACGTGCATCAATTAGATGGGAAGGAATCAGATATTGAAAGTTTCAACAGCTAAATCTTTCCAACATTGTAAGGCAATCAATCAGGAAAGGACTCTATTGACCATATATCAATCCTTAATGTCTTTGTCTATAAAGATGTGGAGATATCAATATCCTTTTAATATTAATTTTCTTGCAATTTCTATGGAATGGAGGTGTTTCTTTTTGGGATTTACTGATAGCGGATGAGTTAGAAATGGGGAATAAGATCTTGATGGAAAATATAGGCGAATGTTGAGATGGGTTTATTGTTTTTAAAGCCAATGGGAAATCTAATTTCCCAAGGATTCACCCACCACCATAGTTGTCCTTTCTCTTAGCCCTCTTATCTGTATAATCCTCTCTCTTCCTCACACCCTCACACCCAATGCAATTGCAAAGGAGAAAATTTGGAGCAGCCATTAATCTATCCTCTACATGAAAGAAATGGTTTGCTTTTAGATCTATGTATTAACTCAGCCTAAGAAACATGTATTATAGGGTTGGTGCTACATTCTAGCCCCATAAAGTATTTTGGTTTTGTAGTTGTCGCTGAATTCCTTATGCTCCTTATAATTTTTTTGACACCATACTTGACATTGGAGGTAGAAATTATTGAGGGAGGTGGTGGGTGAGCGAAGAGATATCTAGAGCACAATGGCTACGCCTATAGCGTTAGAGGGTGACAGTGGGTTAGGCTTGACATGGACAGGAAGCCTACATTCTGGGAGCACCACATTGTTTTGAAGATCAAACAATGTTTCTAGATCTCAACATCAATAGCAAGAGGATGATGAGGAGGCGCTCAAATGGGTGGCTTTAGAGAAACTTCCCACATATGATCGAATAAGAACATCCATTTTCAAATAGACTGAGGGAGATGATGAGATTCTTCATCAAATACACATAAGAAATATGGAGTTGGGGACACGACAGCAACTGCTTGATAGGCTTGTAAAGGCTGTCGACTTTTGCATAAACTTCGGGAAAGGATTTGATGGGGTGGATGGAGAAAGATCAAAACACAAAATATATAATACATTGAAACATTTAAACTTAGAAAATCTTCAATCAATCATATAAACACACAATGGTTGTTCAATGTGTTGCTGAACCAAATAGATTTCATTGCTTGATCAAAACATTTACATCATGCCTCTTTTATAGAGGAGTTTACAATATACAAGATAATTCCAGAAACATACTAAATCAATTTTCTCACTATTGTGAACTAACATGCAAACTGAAACTTCCTAAATAATTTCTACATGCATGTTTCATGCAAAAAATTTCTACTGCTACCTAATTAACTGTAGAATATGTGGGAGAAATTACATGCCAACACTCCCCCTTAATTTCGACCACAAATTCTTTCAACTCTACAAGCAAGTCTGCAGACTCACCCAAATTTTTTTCTTCATGATACTTTCAAATTATCTTCAATATTTGTGGATCTCTCTTGAACTCTTCACCAACTGCTACGATAGTCCTTAAAACATCGAATTATCTTGCTATCTATAGCTTTCCACTTTTCATCATGTCTTGTCAAACCTTCAACCTTCTATTGATCACTATCATCTTTCACATACAAATATTTATATTTAAATAAACTTTTCAACATACTTGTCAACTTTTTCCAATTTAATCCAAAACTCCAACCATAGTTCAACTGCATGCATCCTATCATAGATTTAGTCTTCCAATTTCTTTGCCAACACTTTTTTTCTGAATGATTTCTCAAACCACAAATAGCACACGGGTGTAGATCCCAACATTTATCTTTGATATGACCTTCTCTATTACAATGGGAACACTGTATACAATGCATTTTTGGAACAAATTTTCTTGATCCTATAAAATTTCCTTTACTTGTAGTATATCTAAGACCATATTTTGGCCTCATAACTGGTTCAATTAGTTATTTTATTCCTTGTGCATTTTTTCTTAATCCTTCACCTTTATAACCCATTCTTTGCGTTAATCTCAAACAAACATTTTTTTCATAACAATTATTAAGATTTACATTATCATCTTCACATTCTTGTTTATACATTCTTCATCAAAAACAATATTCTCCATATCACACAAACTATTTGATTTATCAACAAAACAATACAGATCTTCAGTACCACAAGCAACATCACTTACCAATGGCTTTGTCCTCAAACATTTATTTTCTTCTTTCAACTTTGATAATTCTTCCTTCTACAAACAATTTTCTTCTTCTAACAATTTTAACTTTTCTTCAAAATCTTCTTTCTTTTTCTTGATTTCATCAAACAACTTTAATTTTTCTTCTAACTCTTCATTCTTTTCTTTAACATAATTTAATTCATTTTCTAGATTGTTTTAAATTCTCATATCTTTATTTTCCAAAAAAATTTAAATCTGCTACCAATTGTGAATTGCATTTTTTAATTTCTATCACTTCTTCCTCCAAAACATTTTTCTCCTTTTTTACTCTTTTTTCCTATCTTTCCCATAGAAATAAATTTGATTAAACTCACCTAATTTTGCTACATCTATTTCTTCTTTTCCAACAATGCCTCCACTCTTCTTTACACAATTTCCTTACTGCAAACTTTCTCTAAAACTCTATGGTGGCCTTCAAACTCTTTCCTCTTGGTAGCTTAATAAACTCTCTACAATTACCTTGACTTCCATAATTCTATTGGAGGGGGCAGTAATAATAGCTACAATCTAATTTTGCTTCAACTTTTAACAAAACATTAACAGTTTTAACCTTTTGTGTGAGCCAAATTCAAAATAGCCACATCTAACTTTAGAGCTGACTGCTTTAAATTTTCCTTATGGCTTCCACATACTTCTAGCGATCTCTTCTTTCATAACTTTGTCTTGCAGTGACTTTTATCCCTAGTAAGATTTTATATGCTCCTCCAAACTTGCAATCTCCTCAAGCATATTTGTTATTTATAAACACATACAATCATTGTTTATTACAAATTACCTTTTTTCTACAAACTCCTTTGGCTTCACTCTATCAAGATACCATGATCTGCCTTATCCAATCTACAAACTTCTTGTCTGACAGATATTTTTTTTAAACAACTTTCTCTTCAATTATAGTAGCTTCTTATTTCCTTTTGAGACTTTATCGACAAATCCAGCTACAACTAATAGCTTCTACAATGCTCCAATTTCTTCAGCTTTCAAATTTAACTTTCATCACCAAATTATATTTCTAATATTCACCACTAAACCAACCTAGCTCTGATACCACTTTGATGGGGTGGATGGAGAAAGATCAAAAAACAAAACATATAATACATTGAAACATTTAAACTTGGAAAATCTTCAATCAATCATATCAACACACAATGATTGTTCAATGTGCTGCACCACCAAATAGATTGCATTGCTTGATCAAAACATTTACATCATGCCTCTTTTATAGAGGATTTTACAATATACAAGATAATTCTAGAAACATACTAAATCAATTCTCTCACTGTTGTGAACTAACATGCAAACTAAAAATTCCTAAATACTTCCTACATGTGCGTTTCATACAAAAACTTTCTACTGTTGTATGCCTAATTAACTGCATAATATATGGGAGAAATTACATGCCAAAAGGATTGACAAGTACTAGTGCTTGTACTTTTTATTTTCTATTCAGTTGTGAATAAATTGACAACACAAGATACCTAGTGAGTATAATCATGTTCTTTGTAATCATGGTGGGGATTACTTTTCCTGAGATAGAGGTTCACTTCCAGAACCTAAATGTGGATGTTGATGCATACATTGGAAGCAAAGCATTTCCTACACTCTTCAACTATACAGCTAACATCGCCGATGTATTGACCAAACACATTTCTTCTTGATTCTTTACTCATTGTGTATTATTTAAATTTACATATGATGTGCCCATTTCTGTTTGTTAGAGCCTTTTGGAGTCACTTCATTTGTATAAGGGCAATAAGAAAACCATGATGATTTTAAAGGATGTCAGTAGTATCATAAAGCCTAGCAGGTGAAGAGAAAAAATTGAAATGCCCCTCGTTAAAAAATGCACCAGTAGAGCTTCCAGGTGATTAACAAAATTGTGGGGAAAGGGGCAGAGGATTTGAGCAGCAAATAAAAAACAAAGCAACAAATTCATAGAATAGAGTAAACTAAGATTTGCATACAGCAATAAAAGACAAGTGAGAATGCATATGATTGTTGTTCACAAGACAAAAAAAATGCTCAGCAACAAGTAGACAATTCCATATTTATATAAGTATTAAAAATTGGAACAATTTCAGCAGAGCTTCATTGCTCTGTGTTCTTTCTTCTTGCTTCTGCGAAGCTTCATTGCCCTTCTTCTCTTGTTCTTCTCATTTACAAAATGACAACAATACTATATTAAAAGCCAAAAAGCTATGGTGGAGAAAGAGTAATAAAATAATAATATTTTTACAACCCACAAAGTGTGAGACTTAAAGAGGAGTTAATGCGAATTATTCCAAATATCCTGAAATCTTTCTCCAAAAAACATTAGATCATTAATATGTATTTAATGTTGATAAAGAGGTTGAGCTGGAGAGGACATATATGAAGAACAAGTTGAGATTATATTTCTGACACTCCCCCTTAATCTCAACTAGCTGACATTCTTCTCAAAAAAAATTGGAGCATCCAGCTTCAAAAAAATTTGGAGCATCCACCTTTAGCATAAGAAATTTTGGCGCAACTATCTTCATTTCCAACAGTCTTCTCAAAAGTTTTTGGTGCATCCAATCTTCGTTCAAAAATTTTTGGCACATCTACCTTCATTTCCAGCATTCATCTCAAAAGGTTTTGATGCATCCATCTTCATTTCCAACACTAAAATTTCTGGAGCATCTGTCTCCACTTACAGATTTGAAATTTTTGGCACATATTTCTTTAGCATAGACACCCAAACAACTTCTCAATTATTCAAAAACATCTTTTGTTAAAGGTTTTGTGAAAATATCAACAAATTGATCTTTTGATCTACAAAACTCTAAACATATTTTTTTGTTATTCACTAGCTCTCTTATAAAATGGTATCTAGTGTCTATGTGTTTGCTTCTTTTATGTAAAATATGATTTTTAGACAATGCAATGGTTGAGTTATTATCACAGTAAATCTTTGTTGCTTCATATTGTTTATGCATCAACTCATCTAACATTCTTCTCATCCATACGGCTTGACATGCCACTGATGTGGCTACCACATACTCTGATTCTGCTGAAGAAAGTGTGACAATGGGTTGCTTCTTTGAAGCCCATGATACAACCCCTAATCCAAAATGAAAAACATAACCAAAGGTACTTTTCCTATCATCGATGCTACCAGCACAATCGTTGTCTCTCTATCCAATGAGTTTGAAGTCATCTACAGCTGAATATAAAATTCCATAGTTCTTAGCTCCACATACGTACCTTAATATCCTTTTTTCATCTTTCCAATGAGAGTCTTTTAGAGACTCCATGAACCTTGAGATAAGGCTCACACCATACAAGATATCAGGCCTTGTGGCAGTCAAATACATGAGACTACCAACCAACCTTTTAAACAATCTAGGATCAACTAATGAACCATCATCTTCTTTGCTTAACTTTAGTCCTGTCACAACTGGTGTAGGGGTTGGTTTTCAATTCAACATATTAAATCTTTTCAATACATCATTTGCATATTTTGATTGAGAAATAAAAATACCTTTTATTGATTGCTTAACTTCTATTCCCAAAAAATATTTCATTAGACCAAGATTAGTCATCTCAAACTCTTTCATCATAGTTGCCTTAAAGAAACTTATAGAAAGATTCCCCATAAAAATTAAATAATCTACATAAAGACAAACTATCAACATTTTACCTTTTTCATCCATCTTGATATATAAATTAGGCTCACTATTGCACCTACTAAAACTATTCTTAATTAAATAAGAATCAATTCGACTGTACCATGCTCTAGGAGCTTGCTCGATTCCATAGAGCATCTTTTTCAACTTGTATAATTTGCCTTCATGACCTGCAATTTCATATCCTTTTGGCTGCTCGACATAAACTTCCTCTTCAATAAAGCCATTTAAAAAAAAAAATTACATCCATTTGAAAAAATGGCCACATCTTTTGGGCTGCAATGGCCAAAACAGTTCTTACCATATCCAAGCGAGCTATAGGTGCAAAAGTTTCATTGTAATCAATACCAGGCTACTGAGAGAAACCTCTAGCAACCAACCTTGCCTTATGCTTCAACACATTTCCATCCATGCCATGTTTTTTTTGTAAATCCATTTTATGCTTATGACATCCTTTCCTTGCAGGAAATCCACCAACTCCCAAGTGTCATTCTTTTCAATAACTTCAATCTCTTCATCTATAGCTTTAGTCTATACTTCATCATTTATTGCTTCATCAAAAAACATTGGATCGGCAGCTTCTAAGAATAAAGCAAAAATAGAAAAAGAATTTGTTGTTTCAACATTAAAATCAGCTTCATAGATATCTCTTAAACTCCTTGTTTTTTGTTGCAATAAACTTGCCAATGTAGGATCCGATGAGTTACTTCTATCAGCTGAGTTTGATGGACTTTCTGGTGGTGTTATGACTAGTGTTCCTTGTGGAGTTTGTTGTATGGGAGAAAATTTCTGATTTCTTAAAAGTCTTTTTGTAGAAGAAGGTGTAGCTTGTGCTACAACTTGTGTTCCATGTCTGGGAGTGGACGGAGGTATTGCTTGAGGAATACGTTGTTGTTCTAAAACTTCATTAGTCATATCATCATGTAAATCAGTTGTTGCTATACTTATTATTTTTTCCACACTTCCATACCATGCTTCGTTCTCCACAAATTGCACCATCTCTGCTAATTATGACTTTTCTTGTATTTGGATTAAACAACTTGTAAGCTTTTGTGTCTTCTAAATATACCCAACAAAAATACATTTCTCACCTTTGTTATCCAACTTCTTCTTAGCTCTTTAGGAACATGAGCATATGCAACATAGCCAAAGACTTTGAAGTGTGCAACACTATGCTTTTTACCACTCCAAGCCTCTTGAGGAATTACATTCCTTACACTTGTAGTTGGACATCTATTTAAAATATAAACAGCAGTTGCTACTACCTCAGCCCAGTATTCATTTGGTAAGTGCTTTGACTTCAACATACTCCAAGTACCATATCCATGATAGCTCTATTTCTTCTTTCAACCACACCATATTGTTGAGGTGTGTAGCGAGCTATAAATTGTTTGTGAATACAATGTTGTTTGCAAAAAAAATAGAAAATCATTAGAACTATACTCACCACCTATACCAGTTCTTAATATTTTGATGTAGTAACCACTTTGCTTCTCTACAAGAGCCTTGAATTGTTGAAAGACTCCAAAAGAATCATATTTATGCCTCAAAAAATAGACCCGTGTCTTCCTTGTATAGTCATCAATGAAAGTTAGAAAATATGTACAACCTCCAATGGAAGGAGTTTGCATAGGTCCACATATATCAGAGTGAATAATCTCAAGAGGTTTACATGCTCTTTCTGATTTTCCAACAGAGAAAGTCTCTCTATGTTGTTTACCCAAGATGCACGCTTCACATACTCTTTCCGGTTTTTGAATCAATGGCAATCCCTTAACCATATTCTTTCTATGCAAAAAATTCAGACCCCCAAAATTTAAATGGCCAAATCTTAGATTCCATAACCAAGATTCATTCTTTACAATTGATTGAAAAGCTATTTGGATAGTTACATTATCATTTTGTTCATCTTTGGTTCCATTTTTTTCTTTTTCAGTGCAACTTTGTTCTATTCTGGAGTAACCTTGAGAGGTGTCTTGAGAATTTTCAGCCTTAAATGCTGATCCAACTTGTGTATTTTCTGATGTATGATGAGCTTCAGTTGCATTTATTTTGATATCAGGTTTCAACCTCAATGGGAACATTCTATTTTTTGTCATTTGTACCTCTGTTATCAGCTGAGTACTAGGAGCTTTATCAGGAATAACACATGCATTATCCTTCATATAAATTTTCTATATCCTTTTTGCACTAATTGACCAATACTCATCATATTATGCTTTAGACCAGCAACATAAAAAATATTACGAATGACTTTTTTCTCCCCCTTTTTGGTTAGAATATCAACATTCCTTTTTCCTATAACATTCACTTGATTATTGTTCCCAAGAATGACATTTAAAGTAACTGATTTATCCAAGCTAGAAAATAACTCTAGATTTCCAGACATGTGATTGCTACATCCAGAACCTAAATACCAAATATCATTTAGACTCTCTTGAACCATATTGCATTCAATGGGTGATTTTGTAGAAATTACTTCAGCAATCTTTGTGCATGCAATAAACATAAAAAAAATTGTAGAATTTTCTTGGGGATTTTTATTTTGTCTTCCTTGGTCATGTTGTTTCTTTTTGCATTCAAAAGAGTAGTGACCATACCTTTTACAATAATGACATTGAACATGTGACTTGTCTTGTCTTTGACCAGTTGAATGATTATGAGAGTGATCATTGATATGTCCTCTTCCACCTTGGTTTGCAGGACTACTGCTACGTCCTCTAAATGTGTTTCTTCCTCTACCCCTAGGAGTGAATCTGCCTTTACCTCTTCCATTGCTTATTGAATCCTGATATGAGAATGCATTTTCTATGGAAGTGTGTGATTTGTTCAGCCCATGTTCATGATTTATTAAAGAGGAATGCAATTCATCCATTGTCAACTGAGTTAAATCCTTAGTTTCCTCTATAGTAATAACTAAAGGATCAAATTTAGTAGGAAGAACTCTTAGCATTTTTTCAACTATTCTTTGTTCTTCTATTGTTTCCCCATGTGATTTTATTTGATTCACAAGCCTATCAACATGTGTGAAAAATGATTCCATAGAATCTAAATCTTTCATATTTATGTTCTCAAAATTTCTTCTAAGTAACTAGAGTTTTGCAATTCTAGCTTTGTCCTTACCTTGATAAGTTGTTTGCAGTGTATCCTATGCCTCCTTTGCTTGCTTTGTTGTTGCTACTCTTGGGAGTATGATTTCATGCATTGCTTGATGAATGTAGAAAAGGGCTTTTCCATCCTTCTTCCTTTGCTCTTTTAGAAAATATTTTTCTGCCTGAGTGAGTGCATTATATGCAGCTTGGTCTACTAGTTTTGCATAACCATTCTCAACAATTTCCTAAACATCTTGAGACCGAAACAAGGCTTTCATGGTTAAAAACCAATATTCATAATTTTTTCCTATGAAAATGGGGGTTTGCAGACTAGACAAAGAAGCACCATATGTGAAGGTTGTGGAAGCCATCAATGGCTATCAAATAGAAAACAAGCAAACCAAGGAAAATATAGAGATTAAGGGTTTAAACCAAAACTTTGATACCAGATGTGGGGAAAGGGGTAGAGGATTTGAACATAAAATTCATAGAACATAGTAAAATAAGCTTTGCATACATCAATAAAATACAAATGAGAATGCATATGACTTTTGTTCACAAGACACAGAAAAAATGCTCACCAACAAGTAGACAATTTCATATTTATATATAAGTATTAAAAACTAGAACAATTTTAGCAGAGCTTCATTACTCTGTGTTCTTTCCTCTTGCTTATGTAGAGCTTTGTTTCCCTTCTCTTTTTCTTCTCATTTACAAAATTACAACAATACTATATTAAAAGCCAAAAAACTACGGTGGAGAAAGAGTAATAAAATAATAATATTTTTACAACTGAGAGAGTGTGAGACTTAAAGAGGAGTTAATGCGAATTATTCCAAATCTCCTGAAATCTTTCTCCAAAAAACATTATCATTAATATGTATTTAATGTTGATAAAGAGGCTGAACTGGAGAGGACAGGTATGAAGAGAAAGTTGAGATTATATTTCTGACAAAAATGACATTTTGTAGGATGATACTTCTTTTGGGTCCGCTCAGTGCTGGAAAGACTACTCTTCTCTTAGCTCTTACAAGAAAACTGGAGGGAGCACTAAAAGTTAGTCTTTCTTAAGATTTCCATTGCCATTTAAAAACCCAAAGGCAAAATGAATATTAATTGAATCAAATGATCTCTGAATGTTTCAGGTGAGAGGAGAAGTAACGTACAATGGACATAGGGTGGTTGAATTTGTGGCGCAGAAAACATCTGCTTATGTTAGTCAACACGATTTGCACATTGGAGAAATGACTGTGAGAGAGACCCTTGAATTCTTGGCTTGATGCCAAGGGGTAGTTGAAATATATGGTAACTATTGCTCTACATAGTACATACTGAAAAATATTGATAATAATCACACTAATAATAATAATTGCATATTAAGATGAGGGAATATATTGGTTGTAGATGTGCTAAGTGAACTTAAGATGAGAGAAGGAGAAGGGGATCAAACCAGACCCCAACATAGATGTCTTCATGAAGGTACTATAAAAACTGCAACTGTTAGTCAAGTCATGATAATACAATTCACTTAGATACTAATTCTATGTAACTTGTTGACTTGTTTTCTATAGGCTATAGCTATGGAGGGACATAAATCTAGTATGCTAATAGACTATGTTTTGAATGTGAGATGATTGATTTTATATGGAAGAAATATTGTAGCTCTTAGAAGTAATTAGGTATAAGGACTCCATTTCATCGAATGACCAAAATTAGTGATGATTGTGGCAGATTTTGGGGTTAGATGTATGCAAGGATACATTGGTGGGAGACAATATGACAAGAGGGATATTTGGAGGCCAAAAGCAGAGAGTGACAAAAGGGGAGATGATTGTTGGACCTACAAAGGCATTTTTCATGGATGAGATCTCAACTGGTCTGGACAACTCTACAACTTTTTAGATTGTGCAATGCTTGCAACAAATTGTTCACATGTACAACACAACAATGGTGATTTCGCTCTTGCAACCTGCTCCTGAAACCTTTGATATCTTTGGTGATTTCATCTTACTCTCATAAGGGAAACTTCTATACCAAGGTCCCCAAGAGTCAATCATTCAATTTTTCGAGTCCATGGGTTTTGCTTGCCCCAAAACAAAATTTGTTGCAGATTTCTTGCAAGAGGTACATTCTTCTTCTTCTTCTTAACTTGAACATATGCACAAAAATTTGCTAGTTTTCTCATGCCCACCATTAACAGGTGACATCTAGAAAAGATCAAGAGCAATACTGGATTAGAGAAAGCCAGATATACCATTACGTCCTTGTGAAGGAGTTTGCATATGCATTTCAATCCTTTGACATTGGTGTAAAGCTAAACTCACAACTTCCCATTCCATATGATAAAACTAAAATCCATCTAGCGGCTCTTACAACCAAAGAGTATGGTTTGGGAAAAATGGAGCTTATTAAGGCTTGTATTGATAGAGAGATTTTGATGATGAAGAGAAGTTCCTTCATTTATATATTTAAGCTCTTTCAAGTAAGTCCTTACTGTATTTTCTAGCATACATTAGCCTTGGGAAGGGCACCATAATTTTTCCCTTAGTCATCTTAATGTTATGCAATGTTGATGCCAGATTACAACGATTGTGTTGATTACGCTCATGGTGTTCTTCCACACGGAAATGGATGATAAAAGTCCTAAGGGCGGCATACTTTACTTCGGTGCTCTATTTTTTACGTTGGTTAACATCATGTTCAATGTATTTCTAGAGCTTTCTATCACGATGGCTCGCCTTCTTGTGTTCTACAAGTAGAGAGATTCCAACCTATATCCAGCCTGGGCTTACTCACTTCCCATCTGGGTTATGAGAGTCCCTCTATCATTCATGGAGTCTTCCATTTGGATCATTCTCACCTAATATACCATTGGCTTTGCCCCAAATCCAAATAGGTATTGGACTTGACCATTTTATCATTACGGTGCTCTTAATTCTTGATCCAATGTAAATTTGATTACTTTAATCCATTTCCTAATGTGATGCAGGTTTTTTGACAATTTTTCCTCTTGTTTGTCCTCCACCAAATGTCTCTATCATTTTTTCATTTCATTGCTGCAATTAGACGGAGTTAGATTGTGGCAAACACATTTGGAACATTTTCACTTTTGATTATATTAGTACTTGGCGGATTCATTATATCCAGAGTTGCCATACTATTTTCTACAATATATCACTTTGACATATAAAGAAACTAGAATGTAATCCAGAAGTCCTATGAAATAATTTAACATTCCTAGCAGATCATGTGTTTACACTTTGCAGAGGATATTAAGCCCTGGTGGATATAGGCTTATTGGGCATCTCCTCTCATGAATGCTCAAAATACCATTGTAGTGATAGAATATCTAGAAAACTGTTGGCAAAAGGTTAGGATCATAACTGAGTTATAATTTATTTATGCAGACGAGGAGCATTGATGTTTGTCTTGTCTGGTTAAAATGTTATGATAATGTGATGGACTAGTTATTGTTGCAGCCTAGAAACAACAATGACAACATTGGTACACTGTTGTTGGTATCTTGTGGATTATTTCCCGAAAGCTATTGGTATTTGATGGCCCTTGGAGTATTGGCAGGATATGCCATTATTTTCAATTTTCTCTACACCCTGGCATTGGTGTATCTAGATCGTAAGTTGAATTCTTGAAATCCCCACTTCCCCTTTCTCTAAATGTGATTTCCTTACTAATGGGTGATTCAAATAATTCAAGAAATGATGATCTACCTATCCAATGATTGTCACTTGTGAAGCTCTTGGAAGACCTCAAGCATTAATTCTAGAAGAAGGCATAGAGGAAGAGCATGCAAATGGAATGGGGGAAAGTAGATAGAGTCCACAAGAAATGAAAACTATTCACTCAATTGGAAGTAAGTTTGTTTCAAATTTATGAATGTCAAAGATTTTTCTTTGTTTGAATCAAATTTGGAGCGGGAATTTCACAGTTGTAGCCTGGATTATTAGTAATGTTTCTAAGATGTTTGTTTGGTCATAGGAGGTAAGAAGGGAATAGTACTTCCTTTCCAACCCTTGGTAATGGTATTTGAAAATGTGAGTTACTTCGTGGACATGCCTGTAGTATGATTTCTCCCCTCCCATCCCTCAATTTTATACACATATTAGATTGTATTCCTTAAATAAAACTAAAATTATTCATAAGAGAAACTATGATACATGTAGGAAATGAAGCAACAGGGATTTACAGAGGATAGACTCCACTTGTTGTGTGAAGTGAGTGGCTCCTTTTGGCCTAGTGTGCTCACTTGTTTGATGGGGGTGAGTGGGGTTGGGAAGACAACATTGATGGATGTTCTTTTCAGAAGGAAAATAGGGGGTACATTGAAGGATCCATCACCATCTCTGGCTATCCAAAGCAGCAAGAGACTTTTGCTCACATTTTTGGTTATTGTGAGCAGAATGACATTCATTCTCCCTATGTTACAGTTTATGAGTCCCTCGTTTATTCTGCTTGGCTTCATCTTCCAAAGGAGGTTGATCCTCAAGCAAGAAAGGTATATATAACATTTGCAATTGCACTCTTCACTGTTTCCTCCTCCCTCCCTCTCAAATCCAATTCAATGTCAATGAAAAGTGGGCATAATTTTGTGGAATGTTTATTGCAGACATTCGTAGATGACGTGATGGAGATGGTTGAGTTAAAAAATCTGAGAGAATCACTAGTTGGGCTCCCTAGAGTGAATGATCTCTCCATAGAACAGTGCAAGAGACTGACAATTGAAGTTGAATTGGTAGAAAATCCTTCCATCATTTTCATGGATGAGCCAACATCAAGTTTGGATGTGAGAGTTGTTGCCATTGTTATGAGAATCGTGTGAAACACTGTGGATACATGAAGAACTATCATTTGCACCATTCGCCAACCTAGCATTGATATTTTTGAAGCCTTTGATAAGGTGGGAAAATTATACTTACATGTCATAGGTACTCCACCTTCTTAGATTGAGTAGCTAATTAAGTGAACGTGGATCTATGCAGCTTTTTTGAGGAAGCATGGAGGGTAGATGATATATATGGGACCTCTCGTTCGCCACTCTCAAACTCTCATTGACTACTTCCAGTCAACAAAAGGATTTCCTTACATCACACTGAGATACGACCCTACCACATGGATGCTTGAAGCAAGCTCTGTGGGTTCATAAATGCGTTTGGGAGTAGATTTTGCAGAAATATATTGATCCTCATTCCTCTACAAGTAGGAACTCTATTTTTAACATTTATTTATCCACTTCAAACTAGATTTGATAAAACACAAAACATCTATTTAACAATGGAATCCACATATTAATGAGTGTAGGAAAAACCAAGTTTTGATAAAGGAAATCAGCACACCTGCTCCAGGCTCCCAAGATTTATATTTCGAGTCACAATTTTCCCAGCCTTTTTCTATTCAAATAATGGTGTGTATGTGGAAACAATTTCTATCATATTGGAGAAATTTACAGTACAATGTCGTCAGATTATTCTCCACTCTCGTCTGTGCTTTGTTGTTCGGTGCCATCTTTTGGAACTTGGGGAGTAAGATGTAAGTTGCATGTGCTTGAGTTGTTTACATGACTTCAATTTTCATTCCACACCCATTTTTACTTGGAAATTGATTTGGGACATGATGAACATGTGTAGAAAGAAGCAACAAGATGTTTCAAATGCAATGGGGTCAATGTTTGCAGCAATTATCTTCATTGGAGTGAACAATGCCTCTTCTATTCAACCCATGGTTGAAGTTGAAAGAATCATTTTCTATCGAGAAAAAACATCAGGAATGTACTCACCTCTTCCTTACACTTTTGCTCAAGTAAGGAAGAATCACTCCTTATCTCTCCTTGATCAAGTGTATACAACTTGATACTTTAGTACAGAATTTTTTGTGGAAAAAATAAATATTTATTTGTTTCTTAATGACATTAATGAGAAACAAATGATGATGGGCTTTATGTTGCAGATATTGATTGAGCTACCTTACATATTTCTCCAATAAGTGATGTATGGGTTGATAGTCTATGTAATGATCAATTTTAACTAGATCATTGTTGGAAAATTTATTTCTCCTAAGCCTCTTCCCATTGCCACCTACCTGTCAAGAGAAGTTGCTGCTAGTGCAACTGGAAGATTGTTTTTGGGATTGCTTTCCCAACTTTCTCCTAACGTGAAGCTCAATCTGCAATAGAATTAATATTGGTAGGTAAATTCAAATTTGAGAGGGAATGTTTTTTTGAAGAGACAAAAGGAATTGAAGGTAGTTAGCTTAGTCAGTTTTTTGGAAGAAGAAGTTTTTTGTGCAGCTGCAGTTTGTGAATAAAGGAATGTTTTGTGTGAGCCCCCAAAAGCTCCTGAATAGAAATAGTTGTATGTTATTTGTATGTGAGCAGTGATTGCTCCTAAAAGAGCTCTATGTAGCTCCTAACAACGAGCTCCTAGCAGCTCCTGAAAGTTTTTTTTCTGTGTCAACAATTCATGAAATCTCCCAATAGCTAGTAATTTGTAACTTAGAGTTTATTTTATGAAGTTTTATGTTTAGTCTTTTATGTATTGTCATTTCCAACTTATTAAATGCAAAAGAAAGTTTCATGTCTCCTTGTGCTCCGCATTTTTTTTGGGTATTCCCAGATGATTGGGAAATAGAGCAACAACTCTATGTTATTCTATGCATTCAAAAATTTTGACATGGTATTAGAGCCATAGGCCCCATTTTTTCGTGAGTTAGGGTATTTTTTTCTAGGTATTAAGTTTTTTTTTATTGTTGGAGACATGGCTACAAATGAAGGGAAGAGTTGGTAGTAGCCACCGTCTTTTAATGGACAGAACTATGATGTTTGGGAAAAGAAAATGAAGACCATAATGGTTGCAAATGATTTGTGAGAATTTGTGATAAGTGTTTTCAATGATGTAATTGATCTTGTAGCATATGCAGATCTCACAAACAACCAGAAGACTCGATGGAATGAGTTGAGGAGGAAAGATGCTAAGGCATTGAGTTTAATAGAAGCAGCCTTGATAGAGGCCATTTTTCCAAAAATAGCAGCAACTAAATATGCAAAGGAAGCTTGGGAAATCCCCTAGAACAAATATAAAGGAACTAATAAAGTTAGATTGGTGAAGCTCCAGATGCTTTGAAGAGAGTTTGAAACTCTTGAAGTGAGGGACAGTGAGTCCATCTCAGAGTTTCACACAAGACTCTCAAGTTTGATAAACCAGTTGAGAGTGAATGTAGAAGTCATGGACAATCAGAGGATTGTGGAGAAAATCCTCAAGAGCTACGAAGTTTGATGCAATGGTGATTACCATTGAAGAGGCAAAGGATCTCACAACATTGTCTGTTGATGAGCTGATGGGTTCTCTACAAACCCATGAGTAGCACAATGGTGGAAGGAACTCAAGAGGTAGAGGTCATGGAAACTCCAAATAAGAAAATTCTGGAGGAGAAAGCTCAGGAGGAGCAAGCAGCCAAGAGGGAGCAAGCAGCTCTCAAACTAGCTCCTGACAAGGCAAGAAGAACAACAATTCGAATCAGATGAATGACAAAAGCAATGTTGAATGCTACTACTGTCATAAATTTGGTCATTATGCAAATGAGTGTTGGAAAAAGCATGGAAATTAGTCAAAACAAAATGAAAATGTGGCTAATGTGAATGTGGTTGAAGGAAATCAATCCACAACCTTCATCATGTGCAATATTGGTGAAGAAGGCAGCCCCGAAGTCTGGTATTTGGACAGCGGTTGTAGTAACCACATGAGTGGTAATGAAAGTTTATTTTCTTTCATTGATAAGAATGTGAAGTCAGAGATAAGAATGGGGAACAATGGATTAGTTCTAGTTGTGGGCAAAGGATCTATCATGATCCGCACCAAGCAAGGTGAAAAGAAGGAGATACATAATGTATTTCTTGTTCCTGGGTTAAAGCATAGCCTCAAATGGAGAAGGGTCAATGCATTATTTATGATAAGAATGAGAGGACAAAAGTGTTTGCAGCAGTTCAAATGACAAAGAACTGGATGTTTCCTTTGAATATTGAGACGTGTTTCTCATCTCAGTCCATTGATGCACCTCTCATGAATGGAAAATGTATAATAGTACAAGTAGCATTCAAGAGCACCATTCAAGACCCCTCTAAGCTATGGCATCTCAGGCATGGACATTTAGGCTATGTTGGTTTAAGTCTTTTGTCCAAGAACAAAATGATTGATGGTTTTCCAAGAATAGTAGAGCCTAATGTTAAGTGTGACACTTGCATTTTTGGTAAGCAACATAGGCAGCCATTTCAATCGGGAAACTCTACAAGGGAAAAAATACCATTGGAGCTGGTACACATGGATTTGGTAGGCCCTATGCAAACCATATCTATTGGTAAAAGCCAATATTTTATGACCTTTATTGATGATTATAGCCATAAGACATGGGTTTATTTTTTATAGCATAAATCTTAAGTATTTGATAAGCTTTTGTTGTTTAAGGCCCAAGCTGAAAAGGAGAGTGGACATTTCATCAAGGTCCTAAGGTCAAATAGAGGAGGAGAGTATACCTCCAATCAATTTGTGAATTTTTGCAAGCAAATGGCATCAAGAAGGAGCTAACAGCTAGTTATACTCCGCAGCAAAATGGAGTGGCTGAGAGAAAGAATAGGACCATTGTGGAGATGGCAAGAAGCATGATGAAAGCAAAGAGACTCCTAGTTGAATATTGGGGAGAGGTTGTAGCAACAGTTGTATATCTAATAAATAGAAGTCCAACAAAGGCGGTCCATGAAAAAATACCTCAAGAGGCATGAACAAAATGCAAGTGGATGGTTGAGCACTTATGAGTGTTTGGGTGTGTAGCATATGCTCACATGCCTAAAAAAAGAGGTATAAATTGGATGACAAGGGACAAAAGTGTATTTTCACGAGCTATAGTGAAGATTCCAAAGCCTACAGGCTGTATAACCCAATCACCAAGAAAATCATCATTAGTAGGGACGTGGAGTTCCTAGAGGATGAGTCATGGAACGTAGTGATAGTTTCTGAAAGCTCAGAACCACTCCTGACAACTCTTGAAGAAGAAGAAAGAGAACAAAAAGTTTAGTAAGATGAGCCTACAATTGCTCCTAAAAGCTCTAGACAAGCTCCTAATAGCTCTTGACGGCTCCTAACAGCTCCTGACGTGGGTGGATAGTTAGGAAGACTGTCACAAATAGCTAGAGAATTGGCTGCAGAGAGCTCCCGACAACTCCTGAAAGCTCTTGAAATGAGCAGATAGAAAGACAAGCAACCAGAGATAGCCAGAAGATTGGTTCCCAAGAGCTCCCAATAGCTCTGGATGGCTCCTAAGAGCTCCTGACAACTCTTGAACCAGCTTGTTCAGCAAAACAACAATAGTAGTGAAAGTTCAAACCCCACTCTCACCTCCCTAATGCCAAAGAAGACCAAGAGTCTAAGGGAGATCTACCAAAATGAAAGGTATGATGAAGGATTTGATGAGAGTGTGAATTTTGTATTATTTTCTCATAGTGATTCGATTTATTTTGAGGATGTGAAAGAGGAGAAATGGTGTGGGGCCATGGACGAGGAGATAGATGCAATAGAGAGGAACAACACATGGGATTTAACTAATTTTCCTCCCAACAAGCAAGTTATTTTGGTGAAATGGGTCTACAAGATCAAATGCAATGTTGAATGAAGAATAGAGAGGCATAAGGCAAGATTAGTTGTCAAGGGATACAAACAGTAGTTTGGGAGTGATTATAATGAGACATTTTCCCCCTATTGCAAGGATGTGCGGGAAATCATAGCAATTGCAGCCTAGCACAAGTGGAAGGTGTTTCAAATGGATGTGAAGTCCGCCTTCCTAAATGGAGTGTTGAAAGAGGAAGTTTATGTGGAGCAGCCATTTGGATATGAAGTTTTGGGTCAAGAATACAAGGTGTATAGGCTAAAGAAAGCTCTTTATGGGCTAAAGCAAGCTCCATGGGCATGGTACAACAAGATTGACTCATATTTGATGAGCAATGGCTTTAGCAAAAGTGATGGTGATCCCACTCTTTACATCAAGGCATCAAATGGTAAGATTTTGATTGTTGTATTGTATGTAGATGATTTAGTTTTTACTAGGGATGATGATTTCTTCATTGCTTATTTTAAAGAGGCCATGAAAAAAGAGTTTGAAATGACAGATTTAGGTCTCTTGAGATATTTTCTAGGCATAGAAGTAAAACAAATACATGATGGTATATTTATTTCTCAAGAAAAATATGCAAATGAAATCTTGAGGAGATTTAGGATGCTTGAAAGCAAGCCTGCCCCAACACCAACAACCATAGGTCTAAAGTTGAGCAAGGAAGATTGCAGTAGCAATGTGGATCCAACCATGTTTAAAAGTTTGGTTGGAAGTTTGATGTATTTGACTGCAACTAGGTCTTGGGTGATCCCACAATAGTGGTTTACAATTTTTGGCCAAACTGGACACTGAAATAATTTTTTTTAACTAAATATTCACTTTCGGGCACCTATAGCTACTAAACCATGAGGAATTTGAAGATGATGCAAACTAGAGTTTCGTGACATCTTGTATGTAGATTCTAAATATATTTTTTTCAAAATTTTGGAATCATATTGCACTTCTTTTTCCATCTCCCTCAAAAACTAGTTTTTTTTTAGAAAATAACATTTTTAAAAAGTGACGCTCACCATATAACGCATAACTTTTTTTCCATCAAGGATAAATTCTAATTCTTTCAAATTTAGATTTGTAACTCGATATCTAGTGCTTGCACTTGGTTAGATAGTTTTTTATTGAATATTTTTTCTTTAATCAAGTGTCAAAGTCAAACCAATTACAATTCAGACATATGCGATCAAGGACTTCAATATCTAGTGTATAATTGCTATTTTTCCACATGTGCAGAACAGAGAGCTTGATTTTTGATGAAAACCCTACGTTTAATAAAACTAAAAAAAACAAATTCATAATAAAACCAAAACATATTAAAATTATAGTCGTTGGATAGCTTGTTCTGAGAACTACCTGATTCTAGTTGGGTTTGTGAAGTCTCCTCTATTTTCATCCTCAACTCGAGCTTCGAAGTGTAAAAATTTGGACTTTCAAAGTGCTTGAGGGGGAGAATGAGGGCAAAGGGGGGTTCGAGTGAACCCCCTTTCCTTTTTCATTTCCTTTGTTTTTTTGGGCAGGAAATGTGGGGCCCATATTTAATGGGTTTGCTCGAACCTACAAGTTTGTTCGAACCCGTAAAACTATTTTTTTTGCATGGGGTCATTTTTTTCTTGTTTTCCTTCCTCCATCAAATTGTAAACCACTATTGTGGCTTCACCCCCTAATATAATGCATGGAGTGAGTCTTATTTCCAAATTTATGGAGACTCCAAGAGACACCCATTGGTAAGTGGGTAAAATAATCTTGAGGTATGTGAATGGCACCAAAGGATATGGCATTTTGTACATATCAGCAAATGAGTTTGGGTTGGTTGGTTACACAGATAGTGATTGGGCAGGAAGTTTAGATGATAGGAAGAGCACATCGGGCTATGTGTTTCATTTGGTTCGGGAGCTATCTCATGGGTTTCCAAGAAACAACCTATAGTTTTCCTATCTATAGAAAAGGCTAAATATATAGCAGCAAATGCAACAGCATGTCAAGCTATTTGGCTGAGAAGAATCTTGGAAAATTTGAGAAAAGAACAAGAGGATGGAACAACAATATTTTGTGACAATATTTCATCAATAGCTTTGATGAAAAATCTTGTGTTTCATGGAAGAAGCAAACACATTGAAATCGGGTATCATTTTATTAGAGTTAGTTGAAAATGGTGAAATTAAAATGGCATTTTGCAGGTCTAAGCAGTAGCTAGCAAACATATTCACTAAGCCTTTGAGTAGGGACAGTTTCAAGCGCATAAGGAGAAAATTGGGCATTGTTGATTTGGATTAGAATTGATCTTGTTTCGTTGGCTCAGGACCAAGGGGGAGTGTTGGAAACTTTATTGCTCTTGAGCCTATTCCTGTTGCCACCTACCAATCAGGAGTAGTTGCTTCCAGTGTAGCTAAAAGATTGTTTTGGGGATTGCTTTCCAACCTTGCTCCTAATGTGCAGCTCAGTCTGTGTTTGAATTAATATTGGTAGGTAAATTCAAATTTGAGAGGGAATGTTTTTTTTGAAGAGACAAAAGGAATTGAAGGCAGTTAGCTTAGTCAGTTTTTTGGAAGAATAAGTTTTTTATGCAATAGCAATCTGTGAACAGAGGAATGTTTTGTGTGAGCCCCCAAAAGCTCTTGAACAACAGTAGTTGTATGTTATTTATATGTGAGTAGTGATTGCTCCTGAAAGAGCTCTGCGTAGCTCCTGACAGTGAGCTCCTAGCAACTGCTGAAAGTTGTCTGTTTATGTGAGTAGTTCATGAAAGCTCCCAACAGCTAGTAATCTATAGCTTAGAGTTTATTTTCTGAAGTTTTATGTTTAATCTTTTATGTATTGTCATTTCTAGGTTATTAAATACAAAAGAAAGTTTCATTTCTCCTTGTGCTTTTGCATTTTGTTTGTGTATTCCCAGTTGTTTGGGAAATAGAGCAGCAACTTTGTGTTATTTTGTGCATTCAAAAATTTTGACAATCGCAACCAAATTCTTTTGGTTCTTCTTTTTCATTTTTTTCACTTTCTTGTACCACACATATTATGGGATGATGACGGTAGCTCTCACTCCAAATGCCACCATTGTTGCAATCGTCTCCTCTGCCTTTTATCTCATATGGATGCTTTTCTCTAGCTTTCTTATTCCCCGGCCTGTAAGTAGTTCAAATATGATATCAAGTTTTCTTGTTTTTATACTACTTATTATAGGGAAAAAAAATCTTGTTGAATATATGTATATATGAAATGGGTGGTGTTATGTAATTGAATGCAGAAAATCCTAGTGTGGTGGAGGTGGTACTATTGGGCATGCCCCTATGTATGGCTTGATCACATATCAATACCAGGACATCACTAGTCCAATGACCCCATCAATAGGTGGGGAAACACAACCATTGAGCAAGTTCCTAGAGAGACAATATGGATTTAAGAATGACTTCTTAGGACCCATCACAATTGTTGTTATGGGTATCATACTTCTCTTTGCCTTCGTCTTTGCATGGGCCATCCGGAGTATTAACTTTCAATCTAGATGAGGTCCACTCACAATCCATCTCAATCCCATCCCTTTTAATAACAATTTAGATATTCTACTTGTTTGTATTTGCTCCTTCCATTCCATCCAAACACTGCTAGAATAGATTTAAGTTAAAAATAAGTAATTATTCTTTATTTAAAGATATAAAATTAAAAAGAGTCATCAAACAAATGTAAGTGTTGGAATTAAACCATTTTTTCTAGACATATGCTTCATTGTTGGTATTATGATGTATCAAGTTACCACCCACTCTAATAAAATTGTTACCAAAGTATTTTCAATCCAAGATTTTTACTATATATTTTTACATGCTCAATCATTTTTTAATGGCCATTTCTTTCTAAATGGTCTAAATTTAGACCATCTTTTCAAATGAACACCAATCTAAAAAATAATATTGTGTTGAATGATGCTTATAAATTGAATAAATAAATTTGTAACAATTGACGAGAAAATATTGATATACACCAAATAAAGCAATCATAACTATAGAATTTAGTATCACATAATATTGAATAATCAAGTAACCTTCTCCTCGATAAGCAATGAGACATTGCTTCTATTTATATATGCCTCATCAAATCATGCACAAGATAAAATTCTGCCCCCTATATAATATAAATACCAGGTACATATTTATGTATAATTAAATTACATATACAAGGTGCACATAATCTAATGATGTCATACTAATGTTTTTAACTTGGAGGAAAATCTAAAATCCTCTTTACAACTTAGTGATATTTTGGGTCAATATGGTGTGCCAATAAATTCAACTCTTTTAAATTTAACAGAAGGCACATCATCCCTCATAATGATACTACTTTGACAATTTGAGCAGCTGACTATAATCTCAAAATCAATTCAACACACTTGAAAAATTATCACTATCCAGTCAAGTCACTTTTTCATATATATATGCATATATATGTACATATGTATATGTATATGTATATACATATGTGTATATGTATGCATATGTATTTATATACATATATGTATATTTATGTATATGAATACATATAAATAAAAATACATATATGTATATATGTATGTATATATACATGCATACATATATACATATATGTATGTATATGTATTAAATATACAAAGAGGGAGATGAATTGTCAATTAGAACCAAGCTTTTTCGTAAAATCATCATAACTACTAAAAGTTAGTTAGTTCTTATGATACTATGGAATTCAAGTTAGGACTTGTGATTAACACATGGGTGTTGAATAGGATGAGAATCCTACTGACAAAACCATAAATTTTATTGAGTAACACCTTATATTTACAATGTGTTATAGTGACCTAGATCCTTTGAGATTAGTTTCCCCTCCTTGAAGAGTAATGGTTCACAATGCATGCAATTATGATAAAATATATGGAAATAAATTACCAACCCAGACTTCTGTATATATCTATATATTTATATGGGTATATATGTATATATGTGTGTGTATGTATATATATGTATACACACACAAACACATATATGTATATGTACATGCATACATACATATATACATAAACATATACATATATATGTATATATCTAGATGCACATATACATACATACATACGCACATACACATATGTGTATGTATGTATAGATATACATATATATATGCATATAAATACTTACATACACATATGTGTATGTACGTATGTATGTATGTATATGTGCATCTAGATATATACATATATATGTGTATGTGTGTATGTATGTATGTATGTATGCATACATACATACATACATACACATATGTGTATGTGTGTATGTATGTATGTATGTATATGTGCATCTTGATATATACATATTATACATATACATATATATGTATATATCTAGATGCATATACATACATACATACATGGATGTTTTTGAGATTTTCTAACATGTTATGGATGACGAATAGATATGGATATATAGTGATATCAGTGCTCTTTTGGAATCTTGTTGATAGCCAAACTAAAAAATCAATTGATTTGATTGTTGATAGTGATAACATTTGTTGAGGATACACAACAAATGCTAGGATAGTGTTGCCAAGATAAGAACAAAATGAGGATTGGGAAGAATACATCCCGCGATTATGATGGATTGATCAAATAAGATGGATCAAGATTTGTAGCCATACTATGAACAAAATTTGCTGAATATTTTGATATGACATTTAAGCGTGAGTTTGATGCATCTAATATAAATTGTTTTGTATTAATGTTTGATAAAAGATTTATTTGAGGGGGAATATCTTATTTGTCAAAAATGTGTCATGTGCTTGTGATTTTGTACAGCTACTTACAAGTTTTTTGATTGCTTTGATTTCACTTTAGGAATTGTTTATATCACAACATGAGCTAGAAGACATAGATCGGGATTTATTTTGAAGCGAGATGTAAGGATATGCCCCTAGTGTCTAGTAATGTATGAGATGTTATGAGTGGATGTTTGGATAGATGGACTATCTTATGATATGTTCGGATAGAGGATGCATGTTAGGATAGTGCATTTTAGATCGAATGATGCTAGATTACTCAGATAGTGTTGGATGTAGGTGATGGTATTACATTGGATAAGATAGGATTAGCAGTAATGACTATGTCAATATTTTACCAAAAGTAAGTTTGATGTATCTCCCTAATATTTGTTAAGACTAAGATGAAGATATATGAAAATAGATTGGATGGATGGTGGATTTATTATGAATTAGGTGAATATAATGTTGGATTTATTATGAATGAGATAAGATGCTTCCACTTGGAACAATGCACATAGATGCTCAATTCTACACATTACACTTGTTTTCCAGGTTTTCATCAAGGTACTTACCCAAAACACCACTGAAGTGGTTTTCACTAGAGGACGATTTTTCTCTTTACTATTTTCTTGGTTTCTTAGATTTTTCTTGTTTTATGACTTTTTAGGATTGATTAGTTGATTATATCGAACCACCAGGTGGTGCAAATACAAATGCTTCTATCATGATATGTCAATGATGTCCTACCTAGAGGAGCTGCTTTGCCAAGATATGAGTGCTTGAATGTAACCTTTAAATGTTCTTGTCTTCAATACCAAAGTTAACCTTATCTATGTATGTGCACCTCGCGATAGAGTGCCCTAGAGTCCTTATGTTAAAGAGTTGTTTCGAGGACACTGTTAATGCGAGAGTTAGATATTCTATGTTTTCTGAGGGAAGGTGGATTTCGATGGGGAATATGAGATGAGGGTGGATGAGTCAACAGTTTGGATAATGGATCTTGGATTCTCTAAACTTGGGATGATGAGAAATGAAATGTGGATACATAATTCTAAGTGGAATTAGGTTCAACTTCTTCATATA
This sequence comes from Sequoia sempervirens, assembly GCA_007258455.2. Classification (NCBI taxonomy): domain Eukaryota; kingdom Viridiplantae; phylum Streptophyta; class Pinopsida; order Cupressales; family Cupressaceae; genus Sequoia; species Sequoia sempervirens. The sequence goes on from VDFB02142776.1 coordinate 416,375, forward strand.
CTTTGTATGTTGCTCTTGAAGTTTTCTTTTGCATTGGTGGACATTTTTGATGGATGAAATTCCATTTTTAATTTTTCCCCATATTTTATTTGACTATGGAGTTGGATAAAGTTGTTTTATCTATTTTCTTTGGGATCCATTTGAATTTTATGTGTCCATTTTAATTTTTCAATTCTTTTGCTTCAATGACATGCTCTTTTCCTTTATAAGTATTTTCTTCTTGTTCATCCCAATCAATGGGTGGAAAGATGCAAAGATGGTGGTCATGACATGGATGGTTGAAGTGCTAGCAATAGGTTCATCATAAGGACTATTCATGACTCCCATGTTGATGTTTAAATTAGGTAAAGTTACCCCCAATATGATGGGGGTATTGCTGACATGTTTAGATTATTTGATCTCTAAATAACTAATACCTTGATGCTCGAGATTATTGATAATATGCACTAGTTCTAGGATACCCTATTCATGTAGGCTCGGTCCTTTTTCTTGATAATGCATCTACTAAAAAAAATTATTTGCAATTGAATATGTTTTATCTTGGAAACAAGGTCCCAATCCTTCTCTGCTCTATTGTGGACCTTCAAAGGTGGTAGTTTCTTCATTTGTAAGATAACTTGCCTTGAAAAAGCTAAGTGATCCAATTTTATATGGGTAAATGCAAGAAGATGAGTCCATGAAATGTGGAAGTTTTTCCTTAGGAAAAACCTGAAATCAGCTTCAACAAAACGGGATCTCGTTTAGGTTCGAGGTCTCAAGCTAAAAACAGGATCTCGTTTCTTTAAAATGGGTCATTAAAAAATGGGATTCCATTTAAAAATAAATAAAAAATTACTTTTAAGAAACAGGATCTGTTTTTTACAGAACGGGATCCTGTCGTTTCATTTAAGTATAAAAATTTATATTTTTATAAAATGGGATCCCGTTTTGTAAACGGGATCCTATTTCTTAAAATTTGAATTTGTGGTTAGGTTTTTGGCTTGCTTTTTGATTCAGGAAAAGCCTTGGGGACCCGAACCTAGGCTTTGGACCTAGTTTGACTTGCAAGTTGAAGGTCCTAACAATGTCATAGAAAAATAGTGACTTTGGACATATGTCTAAAAACCTTTCTCGAATTTTTTTTTGACGAAATTAAAACCCATTATAGATGAGACAGTGCAAATTCCAAATATGTATTTTTTTTACAATTGGATTATCTTTTCTATTTTTCAATTAATTTCTAATGAAACTAGTCCATAAACTTGAAATATCAAGGTTTTTTACTATTTTAATAACTTTTATTAAAATATTTTTTGCAAAACGAATTGCACAAAAATGTACTTCAGACAATTCTTTTCTATTTGAAAAAAAATAAAAAAATGATAAGTTTAGTTCATCTTATACGTGACGTACACGGCAATTTTTCAAAACAAAAAATATTAAAAATTTAACAAAAAAAATATATATTCAATAAAAAATTACAAAAAAAATTGAAAACGTGCTTCAGTGAGTTATTATTCTTTTCCCAGAAGGATTTAGAAAAATATGTTTATTTAGATCAAAATATGGATGTACATGTGCATGATATGGTAAAAAAAAGTGACTTTTAAATAGTGGTTTTTAGAAACACCTATTGAAAATCAATTTGTATCATCTAGGTATTGAAATAAATTAAAGATTTGAAAACTAGACTCCAAGTACTACATTTTATGATTAGTGACTTTTTTCAAGATTCCATCTCTAAGTGCTTCAAATTTTAAGGTCAAATGTGTCAAATTGTAAAAATTAGGGAAAACACCCACTTTTTAGCCAAAAAGTGGACTCAACTTCTTGCACACACCCATAAGTATTAGGTATTTTAATATGCTAGATATCTTCATGATAAATATCTTTGATTTGAGTTTGGGATGCGTTAGATTCTGATTATTTTTCAAGAGATGTATCTTGATTCATTCTGAAGTTATTTTAGTGATGCTTTGGGTTATGTTCTTGACATAGATCAAGCTCAAAGAATGGATTACTTGCAGAGGGCTCCTAGATGTCTTCAAAATGTGGATATGTAGGTGATAGCTCTTGTCTTAGATTTTCTTCACTACCTATATGAGTATTGGATTAAGAATATCTTGATCATCAATTAGATTTGAATTAATTTTTGGATTAAGGATCTCTTAAATATGTGCCACCATGAGGTCAAATGATGTTAATATGTCTTGAAATGGATCATTGATAGACACTGATGAATGATTTTGATCATGCTTTAGAAAAGATTCTTGATATATGTCAACTTTCTCATTATGTGAGGTAGTGGCATCGTCAATGTGATTATTTATGGATAAATCTTGAAGGTTATCCTCAACAATGATTGCACCTTGATCAATCAGGTCTTGCGTGAGATTTTTGAGTCTTATGAAATTTAACATTTCATGACCTTTTGTTCTATAATATTGGCAATAAGCATTGGAATCGTACCATGAGTGTTTGAAATAAGGTTGGTAATCACCTTGTGAATTTGGAAGATCGATAAAATTGGATTGGACAAGCTTATTTAACATGAACTCGATTGGCTCCCCTAAAGGAGTGTACTCACGTTTGTTGGTATTGTTGGATTGTAATGTGTTGGTGGGAGGACTCATGTTTTGATTCTTTGGTCGATAGATTTGTAAGTTTTGACATGGATTGAAATCTAACATGTGACAAGGCATTTCAAAGTATTGATTAAGGACACCCATATTTGTTAAGTCATTAAAGCTAGTGGGATATGATGAACCCATGTAGGGGTGATATGGAAGCAAATTTGGGCAATATATTGGCATTGACATGTTTTGCTGATTTCAAGATTAGTTTTGCAAAGACACCTAAGTGACCTTGGACCAACGCTTAGATGATGGGTTGTTTCCTAGTTGGATAAGGTCAACTTGATCCAAGGAAGACTAGGAGGTGTTTAACAAATCCAAAAATGAATGAAGGATAAAGACGTTTATATGTTGTTATTTTTGGATTATCGGGATGACTATAGGTCTCCACAGGGCTTTATTTTGACGCAGACTATTGGTGAAAAATTAGATTTTTGATATTTTTGAAGGTTTTGTCATTGTAGAATGATAATCAAATGTGTGTTGTTTTACAAACACATCAAAATCTAGTCAAATGTGATGCACTACCCCTGACAAACATGGCATGATTTTGCAAACACATCAATCTATAGACAAAGGCGGCATTGTGTGACCATCAAATGTGGCACTATAAAGTTTTGACATAGAATTGACCTAAGACAAGCATGCAAAGATGTGCAAATGTGTTGAGATGTAAAGAAACACATTGTTTTAATAAACATAAAAGCATCAACATGCAAAAAAGGTGTCAAAATGTTTGCAAAAGTGTCGATATACAATGGAAGTGGCACTATTGAAATCAAAGGCATCGATTTATATTAGAGATAGGATTTCAAGTTTTGATCATAAGCATGTCTAGGGTTTTGAATTTTTCTAAAGTCTGATTTGTGTTTGATTGATTTGGCAAGCGATAGAAAGCAACAAAAATAGCATGTAGGACTGACCCAATGGATGTTTGGAATATTTTTGTGTCTTCTTCAATAAGACCATGCTAATTGGTATCATGGGTAGATTTAAAATAAATACATGTAATAGATACACATCCTATTTTAGTGGTAGATTGGAATTATCATCGTAGAGTAGACCTGATAATAAAATAATATCCAATGAATGGGTGAATAGAGTACGCCAAGATCATGTACCACTTTGACACCTCTCACCTTAAAAGGAAAAGATCTTAAAAAGGAATAATGGTCGCATCAAAAAAAGTTAGTACATAGCAAGTAACTTCACACATTGACACTTGTACATTGCACCGCTTTAAGCTGATAGTTTACAAATGGTTGTTAGGCTTCTAGAGTTTACAAGTTTGTAGTAGGGGTATGCCATGAATAGAGAGCTCATCTGATATGTCCAAGAGGGGTCTCCTCTCTAATCATCACCTCCCTGTCTTGACAGATCGAAGGTCATAGGGCTTGGATTAAAGTGTAAGGAAGCTAAGGTAGCAGAACAACTTTCTACACTAATCTTGAGAGGAGGATAATGCAAAACTTTTACAAATATTTAACAGTTACAAAAACTTAAATAGAAATAAACATAAATATCATGCATACCACAACACAATGATTTATGTGGGGATAACCCTTTCAGGAGAAAAACCCCACACTCCAAAAGCCACCCAATATTATTCAGAAATCATAAAGATTATAATATACTTGTAAAGTGTGAATATTAAATTCCTCGAGCTCCCTCTGGGTGGTTTTTATTTTTTCCAAGTACTGGGGTTTTTATTTTTGCCAAGTACTAGCCCACACCCCATCTATTTGAACATCATCGAGCCCCTTTTTGAAGAACTTCATCCATTGTCACCACGTGTCCGCCAGGCGCTCCTCACAGATATTTCTTCCTTTGCTTTTCTACTGGCCCCCGCCATGCTTCCACATGTCAGTAGCACAGGCATTTGAAGGTTGCTTCCCTTCACTTTTCAATCGGGCCCCGTTCGCATGCCACATAATATCTATCCGCATTCACTTTTTGGGCAGACCCCACAATCAGTGCCAATAGTAGAGACTGCCTCCATGTGTCTTCCCCTTGCGGCTTTGGATCACAAGGAATGAGGAATGAACCATAGGCTCCTCCATCCTGCCATGTATCTCCTTTGTGGGAATTCTATCGAAGGGAAAGTAGGAGCAAGCAACCAACCCCACCATGCTACCGCGTGTCCTAACTGACTGCATGATTGAGTGACACATGTCTACATTGGGACCACTACCATCATTTGCGGGGGATGCATCTAGCTTGAGGGCGACCACATTCATGGCTTGAATCTTTTTTTGTTACAATGACCAGGGGAAATCATTGCTCTAGGCATCATTATTCATGATAGGGGAATCTTTGTGTTACAGACTCGCCAAGCAGTGGGATTTTTATCTATATATACTTCTTCCTTCTGAAAATGAGTTTGGAAGACACAAAAAATTGGGAAAGACACCAGGCCTTTTTGAACTGCTTTTAGATTATTGTATAATACTCTCAGAATGTGCCATTATTTGGCCTTTCTATTTTCTTAAGCTATTTGATAAAACATTACACTATGCCATTATTATTCTGAGTTGTTTATTTGCAAAACTTCTATAATTTTAATACAAGTTTGTTGGTTTAGACCATCTCTTTGACTCTTCTTTTTAGTAAATGTGTATAAGAGTTATTTTATGTTATTGAATAAACTATTCAGGTTTTCATCTTTGATTTTTGTTATTCTGGGACTTAGCAGATTGTTGAATGGGCCCTTATATCGCATCCATAAAGATAAATTTACTGTGCCTATATCTACATCTTGGTGCATCGACTTAGTTAGATCTTTATTTTTTATATCTCCTTCCTTTTCCCACTCTAAAACCCCAAAACAGAAGAAGTCAACTTCTTTAAAAACCCAAAGGTCACTCAGTTTAGCGCAATTGGTCCCCCCATTAACTGAGTTTCCCATAAGGTCGTTACCTTGCCAATTTTTGACATCAATAGCTTTTTTTTCTAGCACGCCAAATGGGATTGCTTAAATGAACCTAAATCTAAAGAGGGTGTATGATCCATTGGCCTATTACTAGATCCCAAACAATGAATAACCTTGGTTTTTTAGTGTCACCACTAAGAATGGTAGAAGCCAGAACCCATATAGTGAACGTTATGCTCCCTTTGCCCCTTCCACTATCCATGTTGCCAATCGGTAACAAAAATTATGTGGCATGGGATGTCGGAAGTCCTCTTGTAGCACTAGTAGCCCCTGTCATTTGGGCCCCTATCCTACTCTCTACTTTAAATGCTATACCTAAATTTATTGAGGATAGCTCAAGAACACCATTTGAACATCTATAAGATGTGGTAGACGTGTGTTTGGTGCACAGAGTTACAGACCAAAATATAGTGCTAAGGTTGCTCGCAGCCTCTTTCAGGGGTAAAGTGTTGGATTGGTACTGCACCTTGCAATCTAATACTATCACTACTTGGGATCAACTTGGAGACCCTTTCTATGAAATATTCTCAAATGATGGAGATAGGTCTTCATAATATCATCAACTGGCAATCATAAAGCGGGCCCCATATGAAGCCATGAGTGACTTCAATGCTCAGTTCCATATAACTCGATAGAGAATTCAGGCTGCTATCCACCTACCAGCTGATTTGGCATTCATGTTCTACTTGAAATCCATCAATGTCGACATCTTGATGATGATCCATTCTCTTGGTGAAATCACTCTACCAGGTGCATATAATATTGTTGTCAAAGCAGAGAACAATTTGATAGATGTCAGGAAGTTACCACCTCATCCCATCATGCCTATATTTCTAGAAACATCAATTTCCTCCCATGAAGTAGCATCTACCAATGCAGATGCTCCTTCTTAATCCATGTATACATATTTAGGTGCACCACAGAATGTTGCTTCCACATCTGGCTCTTCAAAGGATGAGATGAGCGACGTCAAGGAAATGTTGCAAGATATGGACAATGAAATATCTACCATCAAGTAGAACCAGTCCACGCCTCCGAAGCCAACCTACCAAAATTATCAAGGCGGACGATCTTCTTACCAACAAAACCAGTTCCAAGGAGGTGCTCGCACAAATCCACAAGCTCAACCAGCTAATCAAATAGTGCCAGTACCCACTCTACTACAAAGTGTTAACCCAAGCTCGAGCAGAGAAATGAAGGTGGGGAAAAAAAATTTAGTCAATGACATCAACCCCTGGTGCTTCCATATGGTGATGCACATATGCCTCAAAACTACCCACGCAATAATCTACAACAAAAGGTGGCAGAATGGTGTAGGAGCACCATGACACCCTTATGCTTCCATAGAACATTTTTTGAAGTTTGGATCAATCTTGATGTTTCAACTTTGTAACAAGGTTATTTGAGTTATTTTTCATATGTTAAATTCATTAGGATGGTCAACATTTGAGGTTTTGTGTCCATCTTGAAAAAATGTAAAAGTTGTCATACAAAATGTAAAATGGCAAAAAATGCAAAAGTGGGGAAGGTGAAAGGTCATTTTTGGTTTAGGTCATTGAAAGGTAGTTGGAAGTTGATGATTCATGTTTGGAAAGCCTTTAAAATTCCTTGTAGCCATTTGATAATGTGTGGGTGGTTGGGTTTATGAATTTGATCAATAAAGAGCACTGTTTCTTGCATATTTATACAAAAATCTACTGTTCTTTGGTGTTGTACGACCTTGTACGGGTAGGGGTTCATGTTTAAATGTTTGTAAGTGATGGAATCTTCAATCACCCTCCTAATACATTTTGTTTCATGCAATTTGGTTCAAATTTAAGCAAGTTATTGTGAATTTTTAGAAAACTACCAAAACCCTAGTTCAGGGTAAACAGTGGAAAATAAATTTACGTTCTCTCAATTTCCCTTGTGGAAATCCATAATTTTTGGTGAGTTTACTCCTTATTGTATATAATTTCATATTTTAGAGGTTTCAGAGCAAAGGTATAAGGTTGGAATGGCAAATGGTCAATACCCTAGTCTGAAAATAGGGATTTGTGCACAGTTTAGAGGCCTAGAACCTAGGGTTTAATAAAAGACTTTTGGAAATGGCTTCTTGATGTTTTTTAGAGCATGTGCAAGTCAAAGAAAATGTGTTTCAAGCATTACATAAGTGAATTTGGTTCAGGAGGAAGGAGAATCAATAAACCTTTGTGCTATCAAAGCCTCATTAGGCCTAATTTTGACTAAGACAACAAGTTTAGAGCCATATGAACCAAAAGAACCATTACCCATTTTTGAATATGTTTTGGGAAAGAATAAAAGGTGTTCAAATGTGTGAATAGGTTTGAGTTTCAGTACGCATATTTTGAGAAAAGTTCTGATAGTCATTGTAGGAGACCTGAAAGCATTGGTGGTAGTTTGTGAAGTTGTATTCAAAATGAGTGACTTGTTTTTTGGGGGTTTATGAAGAGTCTAATCATGTTGTGTCAACCGTAATGAATATGTCTCAATTATAGAGTTGGTTGTTTGTGCCTTGAAGACTAAAGTTGGTGTTTGCAGACAAAGAGTGCCATTGTTGCATATTGAAGACCATTTGGAAGGGAAGTAATCATTAGTTGGTGTTTAAGGAGGCTATGATTGGATTTAACAAGTCATTTTTATGTTAAGAAAAGTGTTTTGAAAGTTTGGTGATGTAGAAGAGGGGGATTCGCTACTCACGGGTTCTCTTCATTTAGAGATCCTCATGGGGCGAACTTCCCTAATCTACCTCAAGGAACAGCACAAAAGTTTTAGCATCCAAAAGAGCAGGTTACAGAGACTTTTTGGAAAAACTGACAAGCTCTCGGCCAAAGGACGTCAATGCAAGAAACAAATGACAGCGCAACGCACTGGCATCCCAAAGGCACACTGGCGTCTCGTATGGACTAGAAAGTGAGAATGTCACAGAGAATGCCTAAATTACTGCCAGCTATTTGATTGCTAAGAATTAATAGAATGTGATCAAATCAAGAGAAGTAGAAATGGAAAAGACAAAGAGAAGAAAGGAAAGAAGTACTTACAACTGTGCGAGTGATTAAGCCTCCAGCTCTTGAATTTTTTCAATACCTACACACAAGAGGGAGAGAGAAATTGTTTGGTGGTTGTATAGGGGCCTACCTTAGTCAGACCCCATTTTGGTGTTCCCACCTCCATGGACAGACATATAGATAGAGAGAAAAGTAGAAATTAAGTGAAGATCACTAAAGCACTACAAAACAGTGTTATGCTACTCAACCAAGTAATAGAGGAGAGGAGTGAAAGCTTACCACCTCCATCAAGAGCGCTCAAGGCTAATGGGGGAGAAAATGAGAGGAACTCAAGCCTCTACTGTAATGGTTTTTTGTTCCACACTTGCTCTACTGAAGTGGTGGAGTGTTTATGTTGTTGCTATGAAGTGTAAAGTGTTTTGAGATTGAAGATATGGTGAAGAAGCTACTTAGAGCTTGTGGGAGAGATTGTGAAGCTTGTGAAGGAGTTTTTAGAAGATCAAGTGAATTTGAAGGAGATGGTAGAAGATGAAATGCATATGGAAGGAGTGAATTTGAAGGGGAGATGAAGAAAACGGCCATATTCGGGATGGTCAGCCAAGGAGGGCATTACAAATTGACCCCAATGGAAAGTGTAATGCCTCTGCAGGCTCCAGATGCGGGAATCTATTAGGGATGTAAGTGTGTTGTGTGGACGTTTGCGCACCATGCAAGTGTCCCTAACAGAAACGCCTCCACCAATGCTCAAAACAAGTGCCAAGTGTAATGAAAGCAGCAGGCATAGTTGTAATTAAGCCTCCAAACTTGGTTTTCTAAGGTGGATAAAGGAAAAAAGGGAATTTGCATAAGGGGTACAAATTCACTCTTATACATTTTCCCCCACTTTAGTGAGCACAAATACTGATGAGTGCTTTAGTAAAGTAGATCAGAGTAGTAGGGTTAGAAATGTATACCTAAACCATCGAGGAAGTAGACCACGATCTGGAAAACTTGAGAGTGCAGGGTCAAAAGAGGACTTCATAGTTCTATAGAACTATGAAGCTGAAGAAAGAGCATATACTCAGGATGAAGAATATGTTGATCTTTGATCTGGTATATACAATTGAGAAGAAAGATAGAAATGAACAAAGTGTGTGGTGAAAGCAAAACCCACTCAGGAGTAGAACATGCACCACCAAGTAAGAGTGATAAAAGCAATCCCCATTTGAGGAGGAGAACCTGTATCACAAAAGAGGTGATAAAAGCAATCCTCACTCAAGGAGGAAAACCTATATCATGAAGTAAAAGTGATAAAATAAATCCCCACTCAAGGAGGAAAACCCGTATCACAAAGATAGGCGATAAAAGCAAACCTCGCTCAAGGAGGAAAACCTGTATCACAAAGATAGGTGATAAAAGCAATCTCTACTGAAGGAGGAAAACCTATATCACAAAATAAAAGTGATAAAAGCAATCCTTGCTCAAGGAGGAAAACCTGTATCATAGAGATAGGTGATAAAAGCAATCCCCGCTCAAGGAGGAAAACTTGTATCATGCAATAAGAATGTAAAGGAGCTCTACAGATTCTTGGTCCTGTAGAGAAAGTAAGCAGATAGTCACACAAACCATTGTCAAGTTGGAAGACTTTCAAAGGAGTCCCTTAGGAACCCTTCAAAAGGAAGAGGGGTCCACTCAAGGGACATGCCGTTTGAAAAGCAAGGTCTAGTCAGGTTGCCCCCAAGCTAGACATGACTATATGAAACAGGTCTAGTCAAGTTGCCCCCAAGCTAGATGTGAATGTATGAAACAAGTCTAGTCAGGTTGCCCCCAAGCTAGACGCGAAAGAATCTATTTGAGATAAAATCTTTCAAAGGGGGGTCCCTCGGGAACCCTTCAAAAGGAAGAGGGGTCCACTCAAGGGATGCTTCAGTTGAAAGATATAGTGAAGAAGAGAGGGGGTCCTTTACAAGGAACACACATCTCCAGAACAAGTTATCATTGCTCCCAAAATACAGGGGAGGAAAACCACACTTAGCATGCAAGATAGAGGTAAAACTCGATATCACTTATCATGCGAAGAAAAGGCAGGTGCATCAATCAAATAGTAGTTTGATGACACCTGAATCACAAAGTTGTATTTTGTCTTTCAAGGCCTTACATTCACTAATGGAATGGCCAAACACTTGATGGTATACACAAAAAGAATATTTTTCTTTATCATGTTTATGAAATTTCCTACGTGTAGGAGAAGGAAGACTGATTAAGCAGGCTTTTAGAAGTTGCAACAAAATATTCTCTTGCTTAGATAAAGGATGAGGAGTAGGAAGCAACATTATCTCTTGTGGAGAAAGGATTGACTTCTCACAAGAAGAAGAAGGCACAGAGATAGAAGACAATGGAGGAAGAATCTTTTCAACAGAATGAGGTTGAGAAGAATTTGTGTCACTCAACCATGGATTCCATTTAGATCATTATTTCGAGCAACCAAGTCACAAATTATGCTTACGGGGTTTAAATTCTATAGGGACTTGAATTCCTTGTTCGTTATGCCCACAACCTTTACGCCTATATCCATATTTAGAAACAAGCTTAAAGTCAGGGCCATAACATGTTTGCAGGTCTTGAAAAGACGGGGGATTCTCATAAAGAGCATTTTCCCAATAATGGGGATCACACTCCTTTATGGGATCACCATCATCCTCTTTAACAAGCTTGTCAACGTTATCCTCCTTAGTAGAAGCATAATCATCCTCCTCGGAAGGAGGATCAATACTAAGAATATTGCAACTTGCATCTGCATTGCCTCACAATGCAAAAGAATGACCATCTTCAATAGCGAGTGTAGATGATGTTATCGAAAGGTCTAAGGGGACCGGGTCAACTTTATATTCCTAGATGAAGGAATCTATAAAGTCTAAAGAACCCCAATCATCACCAAGACATGCATTTCTTTGGGAAGAGGTAGAAGGATCTTCTTTAGGGACATTTATCTCAAGAGTATCCTTTTGTAGTAGGTACTACTAGAGTAAACATCAACACAGTGGAAGGCACTAAAGGAATAAGAGTAGGCACAATTCGAAGCTCAATCGACAGCTACCATCTCACATAAGCACATAGCATCAGGGTCAACCTTGATTGTGACTACTCAATTATTACAAATGAACTTAATAGATTTATGCAAGGTAGATAGGACTACACCCATAGCATGAATCCATGGTCTACCAAGGAGAAGGTTATATGGTAGCTTTTCTGCCATAACATATACAAGGGTAGGTATGATAACGGGTCCAAGTAGTAAAGGTAATACTATTGTACCTACAACTTGTCGCCCAACATTGTCAAACCCACGAATAACAAAAAAAGAAGCAATAAGAGAAGATGAATCAATATTAATCTTAGGAAATAGATCGATTCTACATACATTGAGTGTTATACCAGCATCAACAAGAGTACATCTAATGCCAATTTTATTAATGTTGACTATAATCATTAGAGGATCCACTTGCTTCTGCACTTTTGAAGACGGGAGCTCCTACAGATAGAACGTAATATTTGGCTAATCCGCACGAATATATGCCATCAACACATTAACATCCATAGGCCTAGCAAAAGAAGGCAAGAGGATCTTTTACAAGGCTTCCTAAAGCATACCTTGGTAAACCGAAGCAGACTGAAGCAAGTTCCATAGTGAGATCTTATCTGAAGGAACCTAAGGTTGCTCGACAAGATCGTAATCACTAGGTGCTTTAGTTGTATTTTAAGGAGCTAAAGTAAGACTCAGTTGTTTACTCATTCTATTCTCATAAACATGGGCTACTGCTCTATAAGAGGGAGCCTTAGAAAGATTAGGAGGGTCGCTATCAAATGAAACACCATTAATATAACAAACCCTTTTAGGAGAGGGACTAGCTGGAGTCACATAAATGATCGATCTCGTAGGCCTTTGAAGGGCAGTAGAGACATAGATAAAATTTACAGAATCATCACAACTAGTATAATTATTATTTGAAGACATATTCTCAACATCAATGCAAACAGGATCAAATGTGGAATAATTATTTGAATAAACATTCTCAACATCGATCTAGGAATAATTAGATGTGGAAGGAGGTTCATCATTTGCTAATGCATCATCTCCAGAAGAGAGTGCATTGGAATTGAGAGGAGATTCGTCATTCACCAATGCAATGTCTCTAAAAGAGAGCGTATTGGAATGAAGGGAAGTTTTTTCATTCACAAATGCATCATCTCTAGGAGAGAGCGCATTGGAATGAATAGAAGGTAAAGTAATATTAAGGAAAGGATCAATGATTTCATCTTCTTGCAACAAAATATCCTTTGAAACAAGAGGACTTTCATGAGAAGGATCAAAGATATCAAGTGACATAGGCAGAGCCAAGTCACCATCATGTGCATTAAATGGAACATCATTAACATTTTGAACAAAATTCGATACTGAACTAATAAAAGAAGATATTAAATTCATTACAATTTTTTTGGTATTTTCTACATTCTAGTAATTCTCATTTTCAAAGGTCTCCGGAGTGGAATTTGAGGTCGAAACTTGCATTGGTCCCTAAAATTTGACTGTCGAAGGCACTAGTATTTTACGGATCAAACTAGTCTTTTAGAAGACCATTCCAATGGTGCAGATGGTTCTGAATTTTGAGCACTGAGTCAAAAGTTATGACGACCCCACCAAGTAGGGGTAAATAAATTCCTAGTTTTTCGGAAGAGTTTCTCTTCACACCAGGTTCACCAAAATGTAGAAGAGGGGGATTTTCTAACCATGGGTTCTCTTCATTCAAAGATTCTCATAAGGTGAATTGCCCTAATCTACCTCAAGGAATAGCGTGAAAGTTTTAGAATCCGAAAGAGTAGGTCACAGAGACTTTCTGGACAAATTGACAAACTCTCGACCAAAGGACATCAATGCAGGAAACAGATGACAGCACGGCATGATGGTGTCCTAGAGGCGCGTTCGTGTCTCATACGGACCAGAAAGCAAGAATGTCACAGAGAATGCCTAAATTACTGCCAGCTATCTAATTGCTAAGAATTAACAAAATGCAATGAAATGAAGAGAAGTAGAAATGGCAAAGACAAAGAGAAGAAAGGAAAGAAGTAATTACAACCGTGCGAGTGATGAAGCCTCTAGCTCGTGAATGTCTTCAATACCTACACACAAGAGGGAGAGAGAAATTGTTGGGTGGTTGTTTAGGGGCCTACCTTAGTCAAACCCCGTTTTGGTGTTCCCACCTCCACAAACAGCGAAATAGATAGAGAGAAAAGTAGAAATGAAGTGAAGATCACTAAAGCACTACAAAATAGTGTTATGCTACTCAACCAAGTAATAGAGGAGAGGAGTGAAAGCTTACCGCCTCCGCCAAGAGCACTCAAGGCTAATGGGGGAGAAAATGAGAGGAACTCAAGCCTTTGCTGCAATGGTGTTTTGTTCCACACTTTCTCTACTGAAGTGATGGAGTGTTGATGTTGCTGCTATGAAGTGTAAAGTGTATTGAGATTGAAGAGATGGTGAAGAAGTTGCTTAGAGCTTGTGGGAGAGATTGTGAAGCTTGTGAAGGAGTTTTTAGAAGATCAAGTGAACATGAAGGACATGGTAGAAGATGAAATGCATATGGAAGGAGTTAATTTGAAGGGGGGACGAAGAAAATGGCCATATTCGGGTTGGTCGGCTAGGGAGGGCATTACAAGTAGACCCCAATGGGAAGTGTAATGCCTCAACAGGCTCTAGACATGGGAATCTATCAGGGACATAAGTGCACCATGCGGATGTCTACGTGTCGTGCGGGCGTCCCCAATAGAAACGCCTCCACTGACACTCAAAACAAGTGCCAAGTGTGATGAAAGCAGTGGGCTTAGTTGTAATTAAGCCTCCGAACTTGGTTTTCTAAGGTGGATAAAGGAAAAAAGGGAATTTTAATAAGGGTACAAATTCACTCTTATACAAGTGAAAGATTTGGAACTCTAATTGTTGTGTTGATGTTTGATGGCTTATGGAATCATGTGTTTTGTGGAATAAATAATGAGTTAAAGAAGAACAAACAAACAAATAAGGATTGTTTGAGTGAAGTCAAATTGTGTTTGAGACCCTCTTGCACTGCATCAGTTTGGTATCAGAGCTTAGAAGGTCTAGGCAGAGAGTTTTGTGGTTGTGTGTAGGTTGGTGGCCAAAAGACTAGGTAGAAGAAAAGTGGAAAGACCTAGGTGAGGCAGAGATTTGAGAAGCAAGGAGAGACTTGCTTGATTAGAGAATAAGATGGATTTGCTGAGAAGGCATTTGCAAGCAGAGGAAATAAGAAAAGAGAGAAAGAGGCAACATAAGTTTGATAGAAAGATAGCAACACTGAAGTAAGACATAAGAAGATTGGATTTAGAGTTCTAGATGAAGGTGGACTAGTTTATCAAGCAAATGACAAGTTGGAACTTGACAATTAAGAAAAGAGTTACATGGCCCATAAAGAATATTTTCAAAAGAAGGAAAAGACAAGCAAGTGAAGCAGCTAAAAGGCAGAAAGAAGAAGAGATGCAGACAACAAAGAATAAGTTGAAAGAAGATGATAAGATGCTAATAACAAGGTCTGAGATAGAGATAATTAAGGATGAAATCCTTGAAGGAGCAGAGAACCTAATGAAAGGTATGGAGAATAAGAGTGAAGGAATCATTTTTATATGAAAGAAGCAAAAATTTAAAGAGACTATGTATCAATTCTTTGTTATGATGGTAATTTTTATGGGGTACAAACCAAGGTACAAAGTAAAGAGAGAAGGACAAGGTACTGTGATACATCAAAGCATAGGGAATCTGATTCCAAGTGGCAAGGTAGGGAGAGGGCTGATTTGCATGGAAAAAATGAAACCAAATGTGAAGATGAAGATCAAGGAGAGAAATTTAAAGGTGTACCAAAGGCAGAGCATACAATGGATGAATATTTTCTGACAACTTCAAATTCAAGAGGGCTTGAAATTCATTTGGCCAGGAGTAAGGTGTAGGAGCACCATGACACCCTTATGCTTCCATAGAACAATTTGTGAAGTTTAGATCAATCTTGATGTTTCAACTTTGTAACAAGGTCATTTGAGTTATTTTTCATACGTTAAAGTCATTAGGAGGGTCAACATTTGAGGTTTTGTTTCCATCTTGCAAAAATGTAAAAGTTGTCATACAAAATGTAAAATGGCAAAAAATGCAAAAGTGGGGAAGGTGACAGGTCATTTTTATTTTAGGTCATTGAAAGGTAGTTGGAATTTGATGATTCATGTTTGAAAATCCTTTAAAATTCCTTTTAGGCATTTGATAATGCGTGGGTGGTTGGGTTTATGAATTTGATCAATAAAGAGCACTGTTTCTTGCATATTTATACAAAAATCTATTGTTCTTTGGTGTTGTACGGCCCTGTAAGGGTAGGGGTTCATGTTTAAATGTTTGTAAGTGATGGTATCTTCAATCAACCTCCTAATACCTTTTTTTCATGCAATTTGGTTCAAATTTAAGCAAGTTATTGTGAATTTTCAAAAAATTGTCAAAATCTTGGTTTAGGGTAAACAATGGCAAAGAAATTTATGCTTCTCTCAATTTACCTAGTGGAAATCCCTAATTTTTGGTGAGTTTACTCCTTATTGTATATAATTTCATATTTTAGAGGTTATAGAGCAAAGTTATAAGGTTGGCATGGCGAATGGTCAATACCCTAGTCTAAAAACAAGGATTTGTGCACAATCTAAAGGCCTAGAACCTAGGGTTTAATAAAAGACTTTTGGAAATGGATTCTTGATGTTTTTTAGAGCATGTGAAAGTCAAATAATTTTTTTTTCAAGCATTATATAAGTGAATTTAGGTCAGGAGGAAGGAGAATCAATAAACCTTTGTGCTATCAAAGCCTCATTAGGCCTAATTCAGACTGAGACAACAAGTGTAGAGCCATATGATCCAAAAGAACCATTACCCATTTTTTAATATGTTTTGGGAAAGAATAAAAGGTTTTCAAATGTGTGAATAGGTTTGAGTTTTAGTAGACATCTTTTGATAAATTTTCTGACAGTCGTTGTAGGAGACCTACAAGCATTGGGGTCAGTTTGTGAAGAAGTTGTATTCAAAATGAGTGACTTGTGTTTTTGGGGTTTATGAAGAGTCTAATCATGTTGTGTCAACCTTAATGAAGATTTATCAAGTATAGATTTGGTTCTTTGTGCCTTGAAGACTAAAGTTGGTGTTTGCAAACAAAGAGTGCCATTGTTGCACGTTGAAGAAAATTTAGAAGGGAAGTAATCATTAGTTGGTGTTTGAGGAGGCTACAATTGGATTTAACAAGTCATTTTTATGTTATTCAAAGTGTTTTGAAGGTTTGGTGAAAGATTTGGAACTTTGATTGTTGTGTTGATGTTTTATGGCTTATGGAATCATGTGTTTTGTGGAATGAATAATGAGT
Source organism: Sequoia sempervirens (assembly GCA_007258455.2). Lineage (NCBI taxonomy): Eukaryota > Viridiplantae > Streptophyta > Pinopsida > Cupressales > Cupressaceae > Sequoia > Sequoia sempervirens. The sequence continues at coordinate 433,353 of VDFB02142776.1, forward strand.
TAAAGAAGAACAAACAAACAAGGATTGTTCGAGTGAATTCAAATTGTGTTTGAGACCCTCTTGAACTACATCATAGAGAAACATAGCCAAGGCGCAGCATTAGACCATGGAGGTTATGTATATTCCTCTCCACAAATGGAAAACATGGTACTCACTGCACAAATACAAGGGATGTCCTTGGAGCATGAAACAGATATTGCTCTCGATCACATGCTCTACTCATGGATGGAAGAGGAAGAGGTGGTGTTTTCCAATGATGCATCCACATCAAAAGTCCCACAAGTGTAGTCTAATTACAAAACTTGCTCAAAGAGGAGATTCATAGGCAAACCAGTCGTCCAGTAGCCTAAAAGTGCCTTTGACCAGACACCTAGTACCTTCGCAAAAGCACAACAATGTCCACCGTGAAGGGAAATTGTCATAACTAGGGCTAAGGAGTAGAAGCCCTCAAATCTGGTACCATTCAATGCGGTGGAACAATTTAAAAAATCATCTGAGCTAATGTGTCCCTTTGGGATATCTTAGCTATTCCGGAGCAGAAGACCTTGTTGTAGAAGACTCTCCAAGAAGATCTAATCATTGAGCCAATAGAGCAGTCACTCAAGGGAAGGGCCATTGATCCATCACCTCCTGTCAAAGTTCTTACAAATAGCACAGAGGAAGCCTCTACCAAAGTAAGATATAAGCCAAAACCCAAGCCCTTTTTCCTAACTCTTATTGTTTGTAAAAACATATTGCATAATTCCATGATTGACTTTGGCGGTAGCACCACCGTCATGCCCAAGCAAATAGATGAAGCCTTAGGACTTAGCTATGAGCCTTTAAAAAGGGGGGTTATGCAAATTGATGGGAATAAGGTCAAAACTAGAGGTTTCATCAAGGACCTCCCCTTGACTCTATTCTCTTGCTTTAGTATCACAGTTCCATAAGATACTATGATCATATACATTCCCCCCATGTTCAACCTTTGCTTATCCTAAGAATTCACTTCAAATATAGGTGGGTATCTTTCTTTGGGTTGGTCACACTTGATCCTCAGGACCAAGCATGGGGCTAAAATGAAGATAATATGCAAACCTTTGTATTCAGAGCATGTGACTGATGAAGCCATGATCAACTTTGAGGCTACCCATACTTCTTTCACCAAAGAGGAAATGTATTGCACTGAGCTACTAGAGGATAAAAAAGTGATCGAAAACTGGACGGATTCTGAGGAAGTTCTCTTGAGTGAATATATAGATGTTGATCCTTTCGACAACTATCATGCTACTGGGTTAGGCACCTATGTCATTTATGATGAAGATCAATTGCTTCCGAAGGTTGTGAAGGAACCTGAAAGCGGTCAAGCTTCAGAGCTATGGACACGGCACTTTGATGGAGCAAGATGCAAAGTTTGGATAGGAGCTTGGATATGTTTGACATCCCCACACAATAAAAAGATGCTTTGGTCCTTCTACTTCCAGTTTGCTTGTTCACACAATGAAGCTGAATATGAAGGCCTAGTGCAAGGTCTAAGCCTTGTAGAGTGGATGGCAATCAAGCAATTAATGGGGTTCAGAGACTCTGAGTTGATCGTAAATTAAGTCTAAGGGATTTCCACAACCAAGAATGTTCGCATGAGATCCTATAGACATAGAGTTTGGGACCTAATTAAGGGTTTCAAAGCCTTCAACATCCAGACAATGCACCAAGAACAAAATGTTGATGCAAATTGCATGGCCACAATTGGATCTCAATTTGATCCTATTTTTGACCTAATTCATAATGTACACTATGTACAAGTAATATTCCAACTAAAAATTCTAGATAATGATCAGAGTTGGCAAGTGTTTGAAAGTGATGAATACATCGCCCCATTCATCCAACAATCGAGAGAGTTTGTCAAACAACTCCAACAAAAAATTGTTGAGTCTTACGACAAAAAAATCATTCAACTAAAGTCCAACAAGCTTCCAAAGGGATTGGTTACTCTCAAAAACCTATTTGATTTTGATGATGCAATAAATGACAAAAGGATGTTTGTAGTGGACAAAAGCGACTATGTGAACCTTCAAGTCAGAGATGGAAGAAAGCTCAAAGTCGAGAAGGATGTTCCGCATCACGATAAAAAGAGGCTCATCAACTTTTGTGAGAAGTATCAAGGAGTAGTAGCCTAGTCATATGATGACCTTAAGGGATATAATCCTGAAATCATCCAACATATATTAGAACTGATGGAAGGTGCAAAACCAGTCTACCAAAAATAGAGGCTAGTGAATCTAAAGATTGAGGCACTAATGGCACAAGAACTAACAAAGCTAATTCAATCTTGGATCATCTTCTCGATCAAGCATGGCACTTGGGTATCCAACTTGGTTCCAGTTTGATAGAAGAACGAAGATATCTGCCTATGTGTTGACTTTCGGGACCTGAATAGAGCATCCCTAAAAGACCACTACTTGTTGCCTTCTATGGAGTCAATCTTACAAACAGTAGCAGGATCAAAGAAATTCTCTGCTAGACAACTTCTCTAGTTACAACCAGATTCGGGTCAAAGAAGAGGACTGACAAAAAACAGCGTTCACTACCAAGTGGGGAACATTTACATATGCTAAAATGCCTTTCAGCCTCTCAAATGTAGGAGCTACTTTCCAGCGGGCAATGGATATTGCTTTCAATGAATTGATTAACAAGATTATCCTAATATATTTGGATGATTTGATTGTATTCTCTAAATCTAAGGATGATCACTCTGATCACCTTGAGATGGTTTTCAAAAAATGTCAGGAGTTTGGGTATCCCTGAACCCAAAAAAATGTGTTTTTAGAGTGTCGCAAGGAAAATTTTCGGACATGTAGTGTCCAAAGAAGGAATTTCAATTGATTCTGAGTGGGTGAAGGAAATCAGAGAGCTTCCCTTATTGTTCAATAGGAAAGGAGTCCAATATTTCTCAGGGAAGGTAAATTTTGTGAGCAAATTCATTTCGAATTTTGCAGGAATAATTAGGCCAATCACCCTGATGCTAAAAAAGGATCAATTATTCAAATGAACGAAATAAGCTAGAGAAGCCTTTGAGAAGGTTAAGGACATTATTTCCTCAACTCACGTACTAGTCAATCCAGACCTATTGAAGGACTTCATAATGTATGTATTCAGTAGCAAGTCAAGCATCACTACTGTTTTGACTCAAAAGGACGATGAAGGAAAGGGAGAAAATCCGATAGCATTTCACTCTCAGACCTTAAAGGAATATGAGATGAACTAAGACTTCATCGAAAGGAAAGCATTTTCCATTGTTAAAGGAATCAAGAAGTTCTAACACCTCATATCTTGCAACAAGGTGATTGTTTATGTTGTGTATTGCAGTGTGCACGAATACATTATGGAGGGAGAAATCACCAAAAAAAGGACCAATTGGATCAATAAGATCCTTGAATATGACATTGAGGTCAAGCCTACAAAGATCGTTCAAGGAAGATGACTATGTGAATATTTGGTGTACGATGAGGAAATGGCAATTGAAGAAGAGCAACCCGAGCTGGTTCTAACAAGTGAGTCTAATTTTGAAGGCTACTGGCTTGCAGACAGAGTAAGGTTTATGCATACTAGAAAATATTTGTTGAGCTTTCCTTCTCAAAAGAGAAGATTCTACAGACTATAGAACAATAGATATGTGCTCATTAAAGGGGTCCTCTTCAAAAGGAACTTCAATGGTGTTCTACTGTGGTGTGTCACCACAGAGCAAGCAAAGAAAATTATTAACACTTTCCACAATAGTCCCATGGGTGAGCACTTCTCTACGAAGACCACCACCATCAAAATCATGTGTGTTGGGTAATTCTAGCCTACACTATTCAATGACTCATACTCCTTGGTAAAAGCTTGCAAGGAACCCAATTATTCATAGGAAGAAGGAAAAATTCTACAATGCCTCTCAATCCGATAGTGGTTGATGAGTCATTCACACAGTGGGGCCTTGATTTCATCAAGATGATCAATCCTACCTCCATCACTAGACACAAATGGATCCTCATGGCCACGAACTACTTCACCATATGGACTGAGGCCATGCCCCTGAATAATGCAATAGAGGCAGAGATTATGGACTTCCTTGAGGAATTGGTGACAAGATTCGGCCCGCCAAAGACCATCATCTCTGACAATGCCAAGGTTTTCCTAGGCTCTAAGATATGTCAATTCACACTTGTGCATGGCATATTCTTGAAAACATCAAATTACTACTCACAAGGGAACGACCTGGTCGAGTCGACTAACAAAAATTTGGTCTGACACATTAAAAGAATTAGGTCAGAACACCAAAGAGAATGTCATAAGAACCTTTGGGCAGTGCTCTGGGCTGACCGCATAACTCCCAAGAAAGTCCTCAAGACTTCATCGTACGAGCTAGTGTATGGGAAAGAAACGCTATTGCCCATCTCTATGGAGATTTTGGCATTACAGTTGCTCAAATCTCTCAATGTTAAAGAAAATGGAGCCATGGAGGTTTGATTGGCAGATTTGCTAGAAGTGCAGGAAAAAAGGGAAAAGGCACTAATAGCCATGACTAACCTCCAGCAGGTAGTTAAAAGATGGTTCGATAAGAAAGCCTTAGACCAGGGTCTAAAGTGCAGGGAGCTAGTATTAAAGTTCAATGAAAGAGGTGTGAATCCAGGCCAACACGAAAAAGTTTGATAGTTTGTGGAAAGGCCCTTTCAAAATAATTCAATGCAAGCAACATAATGCATTTGAATTAGAAAATATGGAACAAGAAGCATTAGGTATTTCGGTTAACGGAATTCACCTAAAATTGTTTAATTAAGCTTCACAATTATTCTGCCACTGTAAAAAAAAATGTAAGCATTGTAATTATTTTCTTTCATTTCTTGTCAGCTAGTCTTTCCAACTCATCAATAATCCATGAAGTATGCAAAATTGAAATGAACACATATGTGCGGAAAAAGAAAAGAGAACCCATATTGCAAAATCAAAAAGCAAAGGAGACAAAAGTTTAGTATAAGTATTATATTCATTATATATATATACTTCGATAAATACATTTTCAAAATGGCTTTGAGGCCATATGTTTAAAAGTATATCTATATATTCTATAGCTTCTTCATATATATGTATGGTAAAGCCCTTTTCCAGGCATATATACAAAAAATGGATTAACAAAGTGTTGATTTATTAAAACATAAAAAGGTTTTTAGTCTCAAGCAGAAGCAATGGAAACATCAATAGCAACATCTAGGACACCTTCATCGACACCATCAGTAGGGGTAGCAAGACTAACAACAGTAGCATCAACTGGAGCAATGGTCAATGGAAAGGGATATACCAAATCCCAGAAGTCAGTGTACCACTCTACGCCATAGAAAAGCACTACATTATAGCAGTGTAGCAGGAAATGACAGGTGCAAGTGACCCTTTGGTGATGCTCTTCTTGTGTTTGGATGTGGAACCTGCTAAAAAATAGAACCCATGGCACCACGACATCTTCTTCAACGTGCTTATGGAGTTTGCTCACCATCAAAATGCCTAGGCCATATACAACATTTGCCACAACCTCACCGAGGCCTCCAAGGTACTTCTTTGAAAATATTTCAAGCATCTCTTTTCAAATAATTATTGCATCTTTGGCTTAATTATTCTCTTTGGGATATTAATTGCCCAAGCATGTAAAAGCCTAAACCGCCTTCAAATCACCAGCTCAATTTCCAAGGAAATTGCGCCATACAACATGATTACCAAATCATCATTATGAATTGTTGTCATTTCAAAATATCAAGAAATTCATTTCGCACAAGCAAAAGAGTTGGAAGTACATCCTAAATTTAATTCTAAAATCCAACTATTGTTGGCTACCCCAAGAAAGAAATAACTAAGTATTGCATGAAAGAAGCTAATATTGTGAAAGATTTTTTAGCACGCTACCTAGAGTGAAGTGTTTTGAGCTCATACAGAGCTAAAGTGAATTGCAAAGAATTTGAATGCCACAAAAATTTATAGTATCCTAAAATGGTTGAAAGTTCTTAGATGGAGGTATAGGCTGAGCCAACCCAAAGCTTGTTCGACGCCATGATAGTAGCACTAGTCATCAATATTTTTTATGACATCTCTTACACATCGCCTAGAATGCTAGAAAAGCCAGAATGGATTCACACATGGGCCTTAGACAAGCCAAAAACTTACAGGGACCAAAGCCAAATAAAGGAGGAATGGGATAATATCCATGACCCCGTCCTGATGAAGAACCCTAAGACTCTTAGGGAAGGAGCTTGCGAAAGAATGAAAAAGGCTGATAACACACGAAAAATGGCATACAAGCTATGGTTCAATGGTCTTCCATAGTATATGGTCCCCTCTATGCATTACTGCCCAGAGCTCATTCATGAGGCCATTGAACATTTCAACCTAGACACCAACACCATCGAAGGCTAGGAGCAAAGAGTTAACATCAATGTAAACACTATTTGGAGCATGCTCTGCATCCCTGAAAGTCACTCTAAAGTGGACAGAATGGAGTCATTCACTCCAGGAAATGGGTGCACATTTTGGAGAGGCAAAGGCAAAGCTTTGGACTTTTATAATGTGGAAATGCAGAGGCCCCAAGGAGATTTCAACAAGTTGCCACAAATTCTAGTTGCGCTCAATGCCTTCAAACAAGATATGCAATATGTGCTCTCTATGATGGTGTTTGTTTGCGGCTTGGATGAAGAAAAATGGGTATAGGAATTTTAGCTAGATTTTGGTTTTCAGTTGCATAGGCAACAGTCCTTGTTCTGGTATGACTTCATAGGAGTCATCTACCATGAAATGATGAGCCAAATACAGGAGTACCACATGCAGTGCAAGTTTAGGTTTCCTTCTTTACTTGCTCATATGTTTTTATACTAGAACCCTGACTTCTTCAATAAAAAGATGTCGTTATCTATTTTTATTGAAAAGGGAGCCAGAAAGCTAGTTTCTGTATGAACTCCCCTCCTTTATGCGACACATGATTATTATGCATTTTCAGACTTTTTCTTAGCTCTGATTCTGCAAGACTTGGATAAGGATGGTTGTCTCTATTAGCTTTTTGCTGACCAAATGGAGTATATGTATAATTTCACTTTGAAATGTGACTGATTTCTTGGAGAAGATTTCGCATTCATTCGGATGTGCGGCTTTACCGGGGAACCATTCCAGCTTTCGACATGTGTCACAAATCAGGTGTTGGCCCTCAAAATATTCCAGCAAGCATCAATTATTGACTATACCTTTTGCAAAGGTAAAGCCAAGAAGAAAGGATTTTTCATCTACCCGTTGAGCTTTAAAATGATGGTTATGGCCAAGAAGTAGACACATAAGCTGCTAGAGGTGAAGCTGGCTCATCTAGGGCTAGTATGGATTTGCAACAAATGGCATTACAATCCTAATAATTACTTACCAAATGAATATGTCAAGGTAATGCATAGCCCCCAGCCTTACTAGGAGAAACGGTGAAACCCACTGAAGGACCAAGATGATCTATTGGTTGACCTAATTCACATTCCCACAGATGATAGTAGGCTATCATGGCTTAAGTTCTACTTCTAGTCAACAAAGTATAATGAGAAGCGCTAAATAGGGGCCACCCTTCATAATGAGTTGTCGAGAAAACAAAACTAGAGCAACGAAAGGATTAAAGATTTTTGGATTTATCGACAAGAAATCAATCACCCTAATACCTCTTATCAGGACATAAAGTCGGATGACAAATTTGATAAGTTGTGGAATGATGAGCATGAGGATTCCAATGCAAGTGATGATGAGGACATTGACCCAAATGAGGCTAGGACATATATAGGGAAGGGGAAACAAAAGGAAAAAGAAGTACAGATGGCCCCAACATAGTCGAAAGAGAAGGTGATGGTGCAGCCTATCAAGATTTCTTCAAATGTGTGGGTGAACATATTGTGTGTGAGGGCCTTGCTGACTCATACCTAGACCGCAAAAGAACCATTTGGAACAACCCCACAACAATAGTTAGAGGCTATAGAGACAGACGATTCCCATCCCACCAAAAGGCAGTGAACAAAAGTAGCTTCCGGAGAGAGTTCGCAAGAGCTTGCAGCAAGCTAGGAGCTCGTAGTGAGCTAACGATCACAATCATTCGAATAGTAGGTAACTTTCACTCCCTCTTCTCTTGCTTCACAATCTTTATTTCCTTTTGTTGCCTCCGCATCACCCATCACTTCAAGTGTTGGCCCTTCTTTTTCCACTTATGTCGCAATGGTCGCGGGAGGTTTCTCCTAGTTCTCCAAGGCAAGACCATTTGCCTTCACTCCTCCATGGACCTTTCCTCCTTTTGCCGAAGGCCAGTCCGCATCCGCTATCACTTCACCTTTTGCATTTGCAACCGCCATTGATACCCCTATTGCTACTATTGTAGTGACCCCGACCCAATCCGCCCAGCAGATGGAATCTGCCATGACTCCGCTATTGCCACCGCTTCCCTTGAGTCCTCCCACTGGATTGCAAACTAGGATTTGAATATTCCTCCATTTTCCTCGCAAACAATATCCCTTTTGAGGAAAATATCGCCTGGAACCACTACCCTCTTGTTCCCTTTTTCCCTTCCTCTCAGTGCACCCTTCATAGCCGGGCTAGTTAGGTCACTAGCAGAATTTTTGTCGGAGGGCGTTAAAACAAAACAAGCACGGGCTATCAAGATCCAGAAGCAAAATGTCAAGGATGTTAAAAGGCTAGTAGATCCAAAGGTACAAACTATTTTCAATGAGGCTCAATAATCGTTGCACTTTGCGGCCATGTATTCGACTGTCATCAAGCCACAGGAGGAAATGCAACCCGATGATTACATGTATGCCATGGGACTTGATCTAAGCATAGCCCAGCCACAAGAAAAAATTGAGCTCATGGAGGAGACATAGTGGGTGGTGACCACTGATTTCCTCAAATCCAATCACTAGTTGAAGAAGAGGGAAGAAGAGCTAAAAAATGTTGAGAGAGTTGAGGTCCTTCTGGGGAGGGAAAAGGAAAAGGATGTAGAATTTGTGTGCTTATCATAGCAAGTGCAAGCAGAGCAGGCTAAAATTCGGAGGAACTTGCAAAGTTCCAATCCTATGATCCCAACCTGGTCGCCGAGCTTCAGTAGAAAAATTGAGAATATCAGGACCAGTTGGCCCGAGTGGAGCAGGAGATGCGGCGAAAAAGTAAAGAGTTTGCGCATCAATGAGCTCAATTAGAGAGAGAAATGCAGTAGAAGGATGTATAATTTGAGGATCGAAAGGCTCAATTGGAGAAGGAACTCTAAGAGATGAAGCTTTCCCTCAAAAGGGAATCAGCAAACAAAAAATGAGCCGAAGAAAACTGGTGCGCAGAATTGAGAACCCTGCAAAGACAACTTTCGACTGCAAATAAAAGGATTGCAAAACTGACACAGGATGTTGGTTCAAGGGATGCAAATATCAGCTCCTTAAAGAGTCTTCCCCAACCCCCTTTTACCCAGTGAGACCTCCTTCAAGTAGCCCAGTAGCTATATGTTTCATATTGGGAAAAGGTTAAGGCCTTCTTCCTGACTCTTCAGCCGACGCTCCAATTTATGGCGGAGGCAACAAGTTTAGGCAGGGAGGTTAATGGAGCAATTGAGCGGTTCCCGCAATCCATCATGGAAAAGGTTCTTGAGGCAAAAAAATTGTTGGATAAGCTATACATGGTCCTAGATGAGGATTTAACAAACGTAGGGATCAGGGATCGAAAAGCCGCTGCCAAAACAACAAACAGGTTCATCCATTGCCATGCAACCATCCTCCATGTTAGCGAGTGTGTTGCCACACTAGACCAAACCATGAAATATAGCATGTGAGCTAGGTTCTCCCAACTAACTTAGATGGGCTTACCCTTCTTATTTATTTTTGATGACTTGGTGGCTACTATGGAGCAGATTGCGGTGAAGATAAAAGAGAAGTAGCAGGACATCCATTTTCTAGAGCTTTAGTCAACCCCCTACTGTAGAGGATATTGAGGGTGTCACTCATTAGATTGTGTGGCTGCTCTTATAACTCAAATTTGGGGTCGATATATCCATGACACTGCCATACAAAGAAATGATCGATCTACACAGAGTGTAAGAGAATCTATGTGACATATCAACGCCATCCGAGGTTGACTGGCTACCTCTGTAGACCACTCTCTCTAGGTTTTGATTGCATCACCCAATGGATAGGACTTTGGTCTTTGAGCTAGAAAAATTTTGGGTTCCTCATTCCGCAGGTGAAATACCCCTGGTAGTTGCCAAAAGTTGTGAATATTAAATTCCTCAAGCTCCCTCTGAGTGGTTTTTATTTTTGCTAAGTACTAGCCCGCGCCCCATCTATTTGAACATCATTGGGCCCCTTTTTGAAGAACTTCATCCGCTGCCACCATGTGTTTGCCAAGCACTCCTCGCTGAGATTTCTTCCTTCACTTTTCTACCGACCCTCGCCATGCTTCCACGTGTTAGCAGCGCGAGCATTTGAAGGCTACTTCCCTTCGCTTTTCAACTGGGACTCATCCACGTGCCACATAATATCTATCTGCATTCACTTTTTGGGCAGACCCCACAGTCAATGCCGGTAGTAGAGACTTCCTCCATGTGTCTTCCCCATGTGGCTTTGGATCATAAGGAATGAGGAATGAACCACAGGCTCCGCCATGTCATCATGTGTCTCCTTTGTAGGGATTCTATCAAAGGGAAAGCAGGAGCAAGCAACCAACCCCGCCATGTTGTCGTGTTTCCTAACTGACTAGATGATTGAGAGACACGTCTACACTAGGACCATTGCCATCATTCGTGGGGGATACATCTAGCTTGAGGGGACCACATTCATGGCTCGAATATTTTTTTGTTACAACGACTGGGGGAAATCATTGCTTTGGGCATCATTATTCATGATAGGGGAATCTTTCTATTACTGACTCACCAAGTGGTGGGATTTTTATCCATATATACTACTTTTTCCTTCTGAAAATGAGTTCAAAAGACAAAAAAAATTGGGAAAGGCACCAAGCCTTTTTGTACTACTTTTAGATTATTGTATAAGACTCTCAGACTATGCCATTGTTTGGCCTTTCTATTTTCTTAAGCTATTTGATAAAACATTACATTGTGCCATTATTGTTTTGAGTTGTTTATTTGCATAACTTCTATAATTTTAATACAAGTTTGTTGGTTTAGACCATGTACTTAACTCTTTTTCTTTCCAGAAACATGAGGGAATAGCATTTGTTTTTGCTAATGACCTTGATGATCCTGTGTCCACAAAAGCATCCAATGGTATTTTCTTATATCCAGAGAAACAAAGATTTATTCTAATATAATTACCATTATTTGCAAGTAATAAAGAGCAATTTCTTTCTTTGCCTATAAGAGGACTGTTGTTGCTGTGTTTGTTGCTGCTGCTTTTTCTACTGCTTTTTCTACTGCTGCTGCTATGTTCTGCTTCATCAGCTTTAAACAGTAGATCTTTAATTTCTCCCACCTCCGCAGAAAGATTCCTGATTTCTTTTTGCTGTGTTTTGAGTAATCATTTTAGATCACTCACATCATTAAGCAAAAGATCAAACTTTTTAAATATCCCTATTATATCAGGATCTGGAGGAGAGTGTCTTGAGGACTTGGAAGAAGATGATTCCTTTTTTTTCCATGGTGGAATTTTATATCCATGGTCAATATTCTTGGCTTCTGAGAAAGAAGGTTTTCTGTGCAATTTAAGTTGCTTTTCAGTATCAGCTTTTTCTTTTTCAAGGTTTTTCATTCTAGAAAGATGCTGATGTACTGCCTTCTTTCTTTCTTCTCTTGTTCCAGCTAATTTATATGGATCCTTTGATTTTTCAATTTGGATCTGTGTGTTAAGATCTGCAAGAGTGGTTTTTAACAATGTAACCAAAAAATCTTCATCTTCATCTGAAGTTGTTTCTGGGGAAGAGGATGATGAGGATAGATTCTTCATTTTCCTTCTATCTCTAGATCTTAACATGAAAGTAGATTCTGGAACAATTTCAACTAACTCATAAAGATCTGTTAGTTCATTAGAGTATGGTACAACTTCCCATCCTGGATTATCCTTTTCAAAACATGCATAAATCTTTGTACCAGGATTAAGCTTCTTGGGATAGTTAGTAGCATAATGAGGACCATTGCAAATAAAACATTTGATCTTTTTATTTGACTGGTTATCTCTCTTTTTTAGTAACCAGGGAGGAGTATAAGATTTCCTTTTTTGATAAGGAATTTCCTTATAATGCTTTTTATGCCTACCATGCTTACTTCTTTTGAAAATGTATTCTCCTTCATGGTAGTGTCTTGTCTTTTTGGAACAATTTCTACATCTGCAGTTTTTACCACAACCTTTTTTCTTGAATTGCCTCAATTGCTGGAAATCTTTAAGCTGATTAATTGGAGGAAGATTACAAAATTCCTTCAAGTTACAAGTATAATTATATTCGTCTTTATTCAACTGTAATGCCCCTAAAAGACATTGTTTCTCCAGCTTATATCTGATTAATCTTCTAAGTGTAGGAAAGCTAACATCATCAAGATTATGTTGTTCTTTTCTGATGATATAATCTTGTGTCCATGCTCCTAAACCACAAGGTAATGAATTAAAATAATACTGCTTTGTAGTCAGGTCATGCATCTTATTTGCAGCTACCATGTATGATTCAAACATACAATTATAAGCATCAAATTTTTCTAAATTCTTGAGCTTCATAGACTGCAATATTTTATTAGCTTCCACAGCTTGATTAGAAATATCATCACAAAATAATTCTGTTAATAGCCATTTGAATTCATCAAAACCGGCTTGAAAGATGTCATCTTTTTCTAAATTCTTCAGATCAACCAAAATAGGATCTGTAGGTTGTGTAGGGATAACTTTTGGTGTTGGCCCTAAATCTGGGAGATTATTCCACCAATTTCGTAATTTCCCTGTCATTAATCTGACTGCATATAGAACCTTTCCAGGTTCTGTCCATGTTCCTCCTCTTTCAAAGAGATTTTCAAGAGTATCTACCCAAGTACATAGAGCTTCATAAGGATTAACCAGTTTATCTATATTAAGAAGATATCCGCTAGATGCATATGGACGCATCTGTTCTGGCTTAAGATTCTCACTTACTGGTTCCTGCATTTCTCTATCCATGGAGAGTTTTTTGAGATTTTCCCATGGTTCTTGTTGCTCTATCTGCTGGTAGTTGGACAATTCTAAAGAATATTCCTCATTATCAGTATTTACAGAGGAAGTGTTAGAGGATGTTATGTTATCAGTATCAGAAATAGAATATTCTGAATCTTTATTAGCAAAACTAGGTTCATCCATATAAACTAGTTCTTCTAATTCTGACTCTACTCCAACTTCTTCTAGCCAATCTTTTAATGGTTCTTCTTTAGGTATCTGAATACCTTTTTCTTTACCAACTGAAGTGTGTTCTTTGGCTGGCAACATTATGTGTAATGATTTCTTTTTAGAAGAAGAGGAAGAAGAAGCATGTTCTTCTTTGGATGATTTCTTTCTCTGTATAAGAACTACCTTTTGCTGTGATGGCACTTCTGGTTTCTTCTTGGGTTCTAACTCTTCGCTAGAACTACTATGATCCTTACCAGTTTGTGTTACTCTAATCTTTTTTGTATATTTCCTGACTTTTTCTAATTTTTTAGCAATGCCTGCTAATAGAATGGTTTTATCATCAGCATCATTCTTTCTAGATGTTTCATTACTTTGTTGATTACCATATATGTGAGTCAGATAGTTATCCTAATGTTCTTGCACTGAGATAACCTTTTTTACACTTGCATGTGTCTAAGTAACATCATAATTTATACTGGCAATATCATTAGATAATGTGCCACAAAAATGTTCTATATTTTTCATCACAGAGAAATTTCTTTGTTGATCTTCAGAAACTATATCAATCTTTTGTACAGCATCTACAGAAGTATCTACAGCATATCTTACATCTATAGCTATGTCATCAATATTTTCTTGAGCAGAAGATAGCCATTGAGAGACCCAATTTTTTTGTGCTTCTGAGTTCTTCTGCTTTTTTCCCAAGTCTGTATGAACGTTTGGTTCATATCTTCCCCATTGTTTTTTATCAGGAGTAATAACTGTATATTGGGTTGATGGAGGCCATCGACCTGTTTCTAGGCTAATTATCTCCTATTCCTGATGATTGAGTTCCATCTTATACTTATGCTTTTTCTCAGTTCCTGCCCTTGGGAGATTAGATTTAGGGAGTTTTTCTTTCATCATACACCCTTTTTCACCCATCTTTGTGAGCTTGATTCCTTTTCCTTTTTTGTCTGGCTGAGACTCATTTTTTGAAGTTAAAGCCAATCTTTGACTGACTTGTCTGGCTAACTTGTCTATCAGCTCAGGATTATCTAAGGAATGAGCAGATGGTACCTGTTTATATCTAGGGTACTGAGGGTACTGAGAAGATCCTATGGACTCTTCAGGATTATAATCAATGAATGGTTTATTAGACGATGTTGGGAAATTTCTTGACATAGAGAAAGATTTGGATAAGCGAGGTGCATTGTAAGAGGTTGAAGTCTCAGGTTGAACAAACAAAGGTTGTTGCTCAGGGAGACTCTAAAGGTCAATGCTAGCTAATCTTCTACTTTGCATTTTAGGTTTACCTGTAAAAAGACCTGTAGAAGGGATTGGAAGATTCTGGAATGAAGGTTGAGATCTATGGATTTGTTGTTCAATTACAGGGAATCCTATCTCAAAACCTGTTGAATCAATGTGTCTTCCGTGGTCATCTACATTAGCATTGGCTTATGTATAACTTACACCTGCTGGAAATCTAGAAGGAGGGAAAACAGTATTAAGCAATCTATATACACAACGACCACCAATAGTCGCATAGACAGAATCAGGTTGCAAAACAACTCCTTTAACCTGTAATAACAGGTAGAAAGCAGACTGTACATATTTATCATTTAAATTGGTATCAGAGCCTAGTTATTATGCCAGAAAGTTTTGAACTTGAACAACAGGTTATAGATACTTTCAGAGAACCATATTGTAAATCTGGATTTAGCTTATTTATTAAAGTCGGAGTCATTGTTATCATTTTCATTTTGGTTGTAGTTTGGGTCTTAGAAAAGGCATTGCCTCATTGAGTTGAGTAAAATCCATTGTAAGCCTCTAGAGCTAGTAATACTGAACGTGGAGCTATCGTCAGTTGCTGTGGACCCGCAGTAAGGCCGTAAATCCCGCTTTAGCCGAAGGACAGACGTCAGGGTGTGCTGTAAGTCAGAAATTGTAGCAGTAAACGGATTCAAAGCTTCCAAGTAAGTTTATTCCTCTATTATGGTGAGTCAGCGCTCAATGAATGCAAGTAGTTCTCTTTCTAATGTTATTCATAACTATTTCCAAGATAAAGATGAGTTAATAGATGATAAAGGCAATTTTAAGTTTCCAGAAGTAAAGATCTCTGATTTATATCCTGAAAAAGGCATAAGGGCTAAGATGATGCACTTTGTCAGACAATCTGAAGTTAATCTTAGAGTTTCTGGAGTTGGTATATGTCCAGTCTATTTGCCATTCTTATTATCTAAAGATGTCAAAAGATGGAAGGAAAAAGGATTTTTTCATGTCCTCTTCTCATTAGTAGATATAATCCTTCATCCACATTTTAACTTTGATATAGGAGCTGAATATTTTGCTACTCTCATAGACACTCAATGTACTATTTGGGATCAAGATGTTATAGCTCAATTCAAAGGAAGATTAGTTAAATCTTCTAATGAAGAAACAGGTGGTGATGCTCTCATGTCAGTTCCATCTCGATCTCTTTTGTGAATTCATCTTCCTCATCTGGATCTAAAATAACATGGTGAAATTGATATTCAATTTTTTGTCTCATTTCTAAAAGCCACTTATTTAAGAAATATGTTTCTAATAAAGTTACAATAATTTCTTTGGGAAGAGAGGGTAGTATTTGAGTATTCCCCTGGCCAAAATCTGCAATATACATGGCAGCTCCATCTGATCTGTAATATTCACAGCCTAAAAATTCAAGATCAGTATAAATAGAACATGCCATTTCTCTGGTGAGAGTGTCTGCAAGAGGGTTAAGATCTCCTTTAATCCATTCAATATCAAAGTACCTTGAAATTCAAAATACCACCTTGCGACTCTACCTTGAGCAATGTCTTGATCTGGCCTTTTGTGAAGCAAATTTCTCATTGCTTGGCTATCTGTGCGGATAGTAAAATGGACTGGTTTCAAGAAAATCTTAAACTTTTTGATTCCATTTTTGACTGCCAATATCTCTTTCTCATATATGTGGCACCTTGTCTGTGTATCAGTAAATGTTCATGATCTGTATCCACATATATGCTGTTTGCCTTTATCTTCTTCCTGTATAAGTACAGTAGACCATGTTTTGTCAGAAGCATCAGTATATAGAAATAATGGAAAAGTTTCAACAGGATTTTGTAAAGCAGGAAGAGTTTGACATTTTTCTTTTATCCGTTGAACTGCTTCTGTAGCTTCTTCAGATCATTCTTTAGTATTATCCTTGAGATGATGTTGGATAAGTCTTCTGTCTTCTGCTAATCCTTTGTAAAATGGGGACAAGTAATTGAGACAACCTAAAAATCTTTGAATCTGCTTCTTGTCAATGAGTATGTCTGGGAATTCTTGGATTCTGACAAGAATATGTGGTTGTAACATTACCTTTCCATCCTGTAGATGCAATCCTAAGAAATCAATCTGTGTTTAGCCAATAACCATTTTTCTGGCAGTTAAACAAATTCCATGATTTCTGATAGATTTATATAATGCATCTAAGTGCTGCAAGTGGTCAGGGATAGAATCAGAAAATATAAGAATATCATCTATATAAACAGCACAAAAATCCTTTAAATGCCTTAATGCCTAATCCATTCTTCTTTGGAAATATGTTGGAGCAGTGCTGAGACCAAAAGGCATGACATTCCATTCGTATAATCCTTGTGGGACTGAGAACGCTGTTTTATACCTATCTGATTCTTTTACTTTTACCTGCCAAAAGCCTGATTTGCAATCAAACTTAGAAAATATCTTTTTATTTACAGCTCTTTGGATTAGATCTGAACTGAAGGGAAATGGATAATTAAATGGAAGAATTATCTCATTTAATGGTCTGTAATTAATACACAATCTTTTCTTTCCTCTTAACTGTTCTGCTCTCTTGTTTACTAAGAAGGCTGGACAAGAAAACGGACTTTTACTTTCTCTGATAAAATTGCCTTCTAATAATTCTTGCAATTGATCATCTATTTCTTTGGTTTCTGTTGGGCTAATCATATATGCTGGTTCATATGGGATTACAGACTTACATTCTGGCTTTATCTGAATTTCACATTCTTCATGTTCTTGAGACCAGAATTGTAGAGGATTAGGACTGCAACAATCTTGTTCAAATAATCTTGTAATACTGTCAAAAGGATTTGTTGCTTCTTCTCTATTCTCTTTACTAGATTCTTGCCTTTTCCTCTTTTTCTGTTGGTCAAATCTATGATTTACAATTTTTAGTGTAGGTATCTCAATCTGACCGTCTTCATGTTTCAAAGAGATTTTATGTTTCCAAAACTGGAGAGGCTCATACTTTGTAAAGAATATAAATCCTAATAATACATCATCCTCTAAATCATTGTATTCAATGAAATCTGTAATAAATGTTTTTCCCATAATTTCAATGTGTACATCTTGTGCATACCTGCTCATCTGTATTCTCTGCCCATTGATAGCATAGCTTTGCGGAAGATCTGTCTTTTCTTTCCAGAAACATGAGGGAATAGCATTTGTTTTTGCTAATGACCTTGATGATCCTGTGTCCACAAAAGCATCCAATGGTATTTTCTTATATCCAGAGAAACAAAGATTTATTCTAATATAATTACCATTATTTGCAAGTAATAAAGAGCAATTTCTTTCTTTGCCTATAAGAGGACTGATGTTGCTGTGTTTGCTGCTGCTGCTTTTTCTACTGTGTTTTCTACTGCTGCTGCTATGTTCTGCTTCATCAGCTTTAAACAGTAGATCTTTAATTTCTCCCACCTCCGTAGAAAGATTCCTGATTTCTTTTTGCTATGTTTTGAGTAATCGTTTTAGATCACTTACATCATTAAGCAAAAGATCAAACTTTTTAAATATCCCTATTATATCAAGATCTGGAGGAGAGTGTCTTGAGGACTTGGAAGAAGATGATTCCTTTTTTTTCCATGGTGGAATTTTATATCCATGGTCAATATTCTTGGCTTCTGAGAAAGAAGGTTTTCTGTGCAATTTAAGCTGCTTTTTAGTATCAGCTTTTTCCTTTTCAAGGTTTTTCATTCTAGAAAGATGCTGATGTACTGCCTTCTTTCTTTCTTCTCTTGTTCCAACTAATTTATATGGATCCTTTGATTTTTCAATTTGGATCTGTGTGTTAAGATCTGCAAGAGTGGTTTTTAACAATGTAACCAAAAAATATTCATCTTCATCTGAAGTTGTTTCTGGGGAAGAGGATGATGAGGATAGATTCTTCATTTTCCTTCTATCTCTAGATCTTAACATGAAAGTAGATTCTGGAACAATTTCAACTAACTCATAAAGATCTGTTAGTTCATTAGAGTATGGTACAACTTCCCATCCTGGATTATCCTTTTCAAAACATGCATAAATCTTTGTACCAGGATTAAGCTTCTTGGGATAGTTAGTAGCATAATGAGGACCATTGCAAATAAAACATTTGATCTTTTTATTTGACTGGTTATCTCTTTTTTTTAGTAACCAGGGAGGAGTATAAGATTTCCTTTTTTGATAAGGAATTGCCTTATAATGCTTTTTATGCCTACACAACCTACAGACTCAAATATTTTTAGGTTGTCTCAATTACTTGTTCCAAATAGTACATCGAGTGTCTATGAGGGAAAACAGTATTAAGCAATCTATATACACAACGACCACCAATAGTCGCATAGACAGAATCAGGTTGCAAAACAACTCCTTTAACCTGTAATAATAGGCAGAAAGCAGATTCAAAGATTTTTAGGTTGTCTCAATTACTTGTCCCCATTTTACAAAGGATTAGCAGAAGACAGAAGACTTATCCAGCATCATCTCAAGGATAATACTAAAGAATGGTCTGAAGAAGCTACAGAAGCAGTTCAACGGATAAAAGCAAAATGTCAAACTCTTCCTGCTTTACAAAATCCTGTTGAAACTTTTCCATTATTTCTATATACTGATGCTTCTGACAAAACATGGTCTGCTATACTTATACAGGAAGAAGATAAAGGCAAACAGCATATATGTGGATACAGATCAGGAACATTTACTGATACACAGACAAGGTACCACATATATGAGAAAGAGATATTGGCAGTCAAAAATGGAATCAAAAAGTTTAAGATTTTCTTGAAACCAGTCCATTTTACTGTCCGCACAGATAGCCAAGCAATGAGAAATTTGCTTCACAAAAGGCCAGATCAAGACATTGCTCAAGGTAGAGTCGCAAGGTGGTATTTTGAATTTCAAGGTTATGACTTTGATATTGAATGGATTAAAGGAGATCTTAACCCTCTTGCAGACACTCTCACCAGAGAAATGGCATGTTCTATTTATACTGATCTTGAATTTTTAGGCTGTGAATATTACAGATCAGATGGAGCTACCATGTATATTGCAGATTTTGGCCAGGGGAATACTCAAATACTACCCTCTCTTCCCAAAGAAATTATTGTAACTTTATTAGAAACATATTTCTTAAATAAGTGGCTTTTAGAAATGAGACAAAAAATTGAATATCAATTTCACCATGTTATTTTAGATCCAGATGAGGAAGACGAATTCACAAAAGAGATCGGGATGGAATTTGCTCCAATTAAATATTGGTGTGGAAGACAGACGCTACACATCAGATTCAAAGGACTTTTTGGTATGAGTTGGTCTAAGAAAAGTATAATGAATTTGTTAAAATTAATTAAATTTGGTTTTATAACCAGAATTACTTTAGACCAAGACACCTTTGAAGATTATGCAGATTTAGTTGGTGGCAGATTTAACCTAGATATGGAAGAATTTCTTGATCTTTTATATCCTGGTTTATCCTGGACAATCTGTGATACTCTTACAGATTATCTTCAATGTTATCCTCATAATGGTTACTGGTATCCAAGGATTGAATATTATCCTTTAGAACATAATTGGAAAGCTGAAGTTCGGCTGCAAGGTATGGAAATTACTCTTCGACCAGCATTGCTAGTAGTCAGGATTGAAAAAGACATAGCTTATTCCAATGACTACATGGTGCAGATAGATTATGCATTCAATGCCACTTCAGAAGATTGGGAAAAAGCTTGCACAGAGCTACCGGATGATCTTTTAGATCCAATCTCCTTTGGAAGCTAGCATATGGGCTTTTCTATGCCGTGACGTCACCCACGTTAAGACGTGACAGATAGGATGCTACCCTATTTCACAAAAAGCAAGAACCCCATAATGACTTTTGGGTGTAAAGTCATCGTGTACGTGACACGAGTCCTAATCACGGTTGTTGAGATTCCTTGTTCACGCCTTTTATAATGGCTACAGGAATTCTTGTCGGTTGGTTCTTATCTATGTTCATGCATTTACTTTGGGCGGTGCTACGGATAAGATGCTCTTGCGTGTCACTCTTCTATGGACGGACTTCAAAATATTGTAAAGAAGAGGTTAAAGTTTTGCTCCAATGGAATCAGTCTTTTGCTATAAAAGGACCTCGGAGACGCCTACTTCGATATACCAAGTTTACATCGAGTTTGAAGATTTGAAAGAGTCTTAGAAGAGTCTAGGATAGCAGACTTATGCTCTCTCCTGCGCTTTGTGCGATCTGGATGATCAGAACCTGGAAAGGTTCTATATGTAGTCAGATTATTGACAGGGAAATTACGAAATTGGTGGAATAATCTCCCAGATTTAGGGCCAACACCAAAAGTTATCCCTACACAACCTATAGATCCTATTTTGGTTGATCTGAAGAATTTAGGAAAAGATGACATCTTTCAAGCCAGTTTTGATGAATTCAAATGGCTATTAACAGAATTATTTTGTGATGATATTTCTAATCAAGCTGTGGAAGCTAATAAAATATTGCAGTCTATGAAGCTCAAGAATTTAGCAAAATTTGATGCTTATAATTGTATGTTTGAATCATACATGGTAGTTGCAAATAAGATGCATGACCTAACTACAAAGCAGTATTATTTGAATTCATTACCTTGTGGTTTAGGAGGATGGGCACAAGATTATATCATCAGAAAAGAACAACAGAATCTTGATGATGTTAGCTTTCCTACACTAAGAAGATTAATCAGATATAAGCTGGAGAAACAATGTCTTTTAGGGGCATTACAATTAAATAAAGATGAATATAATTATACTTGTAACTTGAAGGAATTTTGTAATCTTCCTCCAATTAATCAGCTTAAAGATTTCCAGCAATTGAGGCAATTCAAGAAAAAAGGTTGTGGTAAAAACTGCAGATGTAGAAATTGTTCCAAAAAGACAAGACACTACCATGAAGGAGAATACATTTTCAAAAGAAGTAAGCATGGTAGGCATAAAAAGCATTATAAGGAAATTCCTTATCAAAAAAGGAAATCTTATACTCCTCCCTGGTTACTAAAAAAGAGAGATAACCAGTCAAATAAAAAGATCAAATGTTTTATTTGCAATGGTCCTCATTATGCTACTAACTATCCCAAGAAGCTTAATCCTGGTACAAAGATTTATGCATGTTTTGAAAAGGATAATCCAGGATGGGAAGTTGTACCATACTCTAATGAACTAACAGATCTTTATGAGTTAGTTGAAATTGTTCCAGAATCTACTTTCATGTTAAGATCTAGAGATAGAAGGAAAATGAAGAATCTATCCTCATCATCCTCTTCCCCAGAAACAACTTCAGATGAAGATGAAGATTTTTTGGTTACATTGTTAAAAACCACTCTTGCAGATCTTAACACACATATCCAAATTGAAAAATCAAAGGATCCATATAAATTAGCTGGAACAAGAGAAGAAAGAAAGAAGGCAATACATCAACATCTTTCTAGAATGAAAAACCTTGAAAAAGAAAAAGCTGATACTGAAAAGCAGCTTAAATTGCACAGAAAACCTTCTTTCTCAGAAGCCAAGAATATTGACCATGGATATAAAATTCCACCATGGCAAAAAAAGGAATCATCTTCTTCCAAGTCCTCAAGACACTCTCCTCCAGATCCTGATATAATAGGGATATTTAAAAAGTTTGATCTTTTGCTTAATGATGTGAGTGATCTAAAACGATTACTCAAAACATAGCAAAAAGAAATCAGGAATCTTTCTGCGGAGGTGGGAGAAATTAAAGATCTACTGTTTAAAGCTGATGAAGCAGAACATAGCAGCAGCAGTAGAAAAAGCAGTAGAAAAAGCAACAGTAGCAAACACAGCAACAACAGTCCTCTTATAGGCAAAGAAAGAAATTGCTCTTTATTACTTGCAAATAATGATAATTATATTAGAATAAATCTTTGTTTCTCTGGATATAAGAAAATACCATTGGATGCTTTTGTGGACACAGGATCATCAAGGTCATTAGCAAAAACAAATGCTATTCCCTCATGTTTCTGGAAAGAAAAGACAGATCTTCCGCAAAGCTATGCTATCAATGGGCAGAGAATACAGATGGGTAGGTATGCACAAGATGTACACATTGAAATTATGGGAAAAACATTTATTACTGATTTCATTGAATACAATGATTTAGAGGATGATGTATTATTAGGATTTCTATTCTTTACAAAGTATGAGCCTCTCCAGTTTTGGAAACATAAAATCTCTTTGAAACATGAAGACGATCAGATTGAGATACCTACACTAAAAATTGTAAATCATAGATTTGACCAACAGAAAAAGAGAAAAAGGCAAGAATCCAGTAAAGAGAATAGAGAAGAAGCAACAAATCCTTTTGATAGTATTACAAGATTATTTGAACAAGATTGTTGCAGTCCTAATGCTCTACAATTCTAGTCTCAAGAACATGAAGAATGTGAAATTCAGATAAAGCCAGAATGTAAGTCTGTAATCCCATATGAACCAGCATATATGATGAGCCCAACAGAAACCAAAGAAATAGATGATCAATTGCAAGAATTATTAGAAGGCAATTTTATCAGAGAAAGTAAAAGTCCGTTTTCTTGTCCAGCCTTCTTAGTAAACAAGAGAGCAGAATAGTTAAGAGGAAAGAAAAGATTGTGTATTAATTACAGACCATTAAATGAGATAATTCTTCCATTTAATTATGCATTTCCCTTCAGTTCAGATCTAATCCGAAGAGCTGCAAATAAAAAGATATTTTCTAAGTTTGATTGCAAATCAGGCTTTTGGCAGATAAAAGTAAAAGAATCAGATAGGTATAAAACAGCGTTCTCAGTCCCACAAGGATTATACGAATGGAATGTCATGCCTTTTGGTCTCAGCACTACTCCAGCATATTTCCAAAGAAGAATGGATCAGGCATTAATGCATTTAAAGGATTTTTGTGCTGTTTATATAGATGATATTCTTATATTTTCTGATTCTATCCCTGACCACTTGCAGCACTTAGATGCATTATATAAATCTATCAGAAATCATGGAATTTGTTTAACTGCCAGAAAAATGGTTATTGGCCAAACACAGATTGATTTCTTAGGATTGCATCTACAGGATGGAAAGGTAATGCTACAACCACATATTCTTGTCAGAATCCAAGAATTCCCAGACATACTCATTGACAAGAAGCAAATTCAAAGATTTTTAGGTTGTCTCAATTACTTGTCCCCATTTTACAAAGGATTAGCAGAAGACAGAAGACTTATCCAGCATCATCTCAAGGATAATACTAAAGAATGGTCTGAAGAAGCTACATAAGCAGTTCAACGGATAAAAGCAAAATGTCAAACTCTTCCTGCTTTACAAAATCCTGTTGAAACTTTTCCATTATTTCTATATACTGATGCTTCTGAAAAAACATGGTCTGCTGTACTTATACAGGAAGAAGATAAAGGAAAACAGCATATATGTGGATATAGATCAGGAACATTTACTGATACACAGACAAGGTACCACATATATGAGAAAGAGATATTGGCAGTCAAAAATGGAATCAAAAAGTTTAAGATTTTCTTGAAACCAGTCCATTTTACTGTCCGCACAGATAGCCAAGCAATGAGAAATTTGCTTCACAAAAGGCCAGATCAAGACATTGCTCAAAGTAGAGTCGCAAGGTGGTATTTTGAATTTCAAGGTTATGACTTTGATATTGAATGGATTAAAGGAGATCTTAACCCTCTTGCAGACACTCTCACCAGAGAAATGGCATGTTCTATTTATACTGATCTTGAATTTTTAGGCTGTGAATATTACAGATCAAATGGAGCTGCCATGTATATTGCAGATTTTGGCCAGGGGAATACTCAAATACTACCCTCTCTTCCCAAAGAAATTATTGTAACTTTATTAGAAACATATTTCTTAAATAAGTGGCTTTTAGAAATGAGACAAAAAATTGAATATCAATTTCACCATGTTATTTTAGATCCAGATGAGGAAGACGAATTCACAAAAGAGATCGGGATGGAATTTGCTCCAATTAAATATTGGTGTGGAAGACAGATGCTACACATCAGATTCAAAGGACTTTTTGGTATGAGTTGGTCTAAGAAAAGTAAAATGAATTTGTTAAAATTAATTAAATTTGGTTTTATAACCAGAATTACTTTAGACCAAGACACCTTTGAAGATTATGCAGATTTAGTTGGTGGCAGATTTAACCTAGATATGGAAGAATTTCTTGATCTTTTATATCCTGGTTTATCCTGGACAATCTGTGATACTCTTACAGATTATCTTCAATGTTATCCTCATAATGGTTACTGGTATCCAAGGATTGAATATTATCCTTTAGAACATAATTGGAAAGCTGAAGTTCGGCTGCAAGGTATGAAAATTACTCTTCGACCAGCATTGCTAGCAGTTAGGATTGAAAAAGACATAGCTTATTCCAATGACTACATGGTGCAGATAGATTATGCATTCAATGCCACTTCAGAAGATTGGGAAAAAGCTTGCACAAAGCTACCGAATGATCTTTTAGATCCAATCCCCTTTGGAAGCTAGCATATGGGCTTGTCTATGCCATGACGTCACCCACGTTAAGATGTGACAGATAGGATGCTACCCTATTTCACAAAAAGCAAGAACCCCATAATGACTTTTGTGTGTAAAGTCATCGTGTACGTGACACGAGTCCTAATCACGGTTGTTGAGATTCCTTGTTCACGCCTTTTATAATGGCTACAGGAATTCTTGTCGGTTGGTTCTTATCTATGTTCATGCATTTACCCTTTGGGCGGTGCTACGGATAAGATGCTCTTGCGTGTCACTCTTCTATGGACGGACTTCAAAATATTGTAAAGAAGAGGTTAAAGTTTTGCTCCGATGGAATCAGTCTTTTGCTATAAAAGGACCTCGGAGACGCCTACTTCGAGATACCAAGTTTACATCGAGTTTGAAGATTTGAAAGTCTTAGAAGAGTCTAGGATATCAGACTTATGCTCTCTCCTGCGCTTTGTGCGATCTGGATGATCAGAATCTGATTATATTGTAATAAGTTTTCATAGTGGAACAAGTTTTGAATGCAAAATCTGTTTATTCTTATTCTTCCTCTTTTGTTTCATATGTGTGCTTGGATTTGGCATCAGACTATGCCATTGTTTGGCCTTTCTGTTTTCTTAAGCTATTTGATAAAACATTACATTGTGCCATTATTGTTTTGAGTTGTTTATTTGCATAACTTCTATAATTTTAATACAAGTTTGTTGGTTTAGACCATGTACTTAACTCTTCTTTTCAACTTAAATGTGTATAAGAGTTATTTTATGTTATTGAATAAATTATTCAGGTTTTCATCTTTGATTTCTATTATTCTGGGACTTAGCAGATTGTTGAACGGGCCCTTAAATCGCATCCCTAAAGATAAATTTACCATGCCTATATCTACATCTTGGTGCATTGCCTTAGTTATATCTTTATTTTTTATATCTCCTTCCTTTTCCCACTCCAAAACCCAAAATACAAAAGAAGTCAGCTTCTTTAAAAACCTGCAAATCACTCAGTTTAGCGCAATCGGTCCCCCCATTAACTGAGTTTCCCATAAGGTTGTTACCTTTCCAATTTTTTGCATCAACATAGAGCAAGCTTCTCATAAGAGTGTCACCAACTAGAGATCCAGAGGCAACATGACTGCTATCAGACTCTTAGAATACATCACAATACATAGTTGTAATACAATTCCCTCATCAAATAGGGTTTCCTTCTAGGGCAAGTCAAGCGAATAAAATACCAACCATCAGATTTGAGACCTAATGATGAACGGTCCAAATTTACAATAATAAAGATAAATAAAATTTTCTTTTTGGGGGTGCTACCCATGAGTCCTCGTCGAGGTGCACTACCCCTGCACCCTCCCACACCCCCCCATCATCATCGTATGAACAATACTTTATATATCAACAATAAATTTTATGTAATTACAAGGTTGAGACACATTTTCCCAACAAATCTCCCACTTGTCAAACAACTTGCAAATACAATGGGAGGGTGTATAAATATCATTTTTTTATTATTAGGGGCCAAAAGGCCCATTGAGTCTGAACACCATCTAAAATTCTCTGTGCTCATAGGCTTAGTTAAAGAATCAACAACATTCATCAAAGTCTCTACCTTAACCAACTTCAACCTGCCATTTTCAACCATATCTCTATCAAAATGATATTGTACATCAATGTGCTTGGTTCTAGCATAAAATTTTGGGTTCTTGGCTAGACATATCACATTCTAATTATCACTACACCTTGTTTTATTCCAATATCTGAACACAGTCTCTTAAGTCAAATGGCTTCTTTACAAGCATTAGTAGCTACCATATACTCAACTTCAGTAGTGGAAAAAGCAACCATAGCCTGTCGCTTACTCATCCAACTAATTGCACCACCAAATAAAGTAAACACATAAGCATTGGTGAAACGTCTTCTATCAACATCACCTATCTAGTCTGAATCCACATAACCATGGGGTAAAAGGGCAGCGAAGTGACTCTACTCGCCTACACTCTTAGACTCCTCGTCGTCATAGCTCCCACCATCCTCGGCAGTCACGTTCTCCTCCTCCATGGGTTGACCTAGGGTGGTTCTCTAGAGAGGTGGTAGGGAGCAACAGTGGCACCTCTGGGTTGAGGATGAAGAAAAAGATAAAGAGAAAGAAGATGATGATGGTTGGGGCCCTTCTAACGTCACTCTAGACCCCATTGATGCATGGGGCAAGAAGATGGATGATAGGGACCCTCTTGGCTCTGCTAGCATTGCACTAGCCACATAATGGCCTTTTATTTTTATTATTGTTTGTAATTTTTATGGTTTTTTGGGCTAGGCCCAAGTGACTCTCGGGGTGTGCCTTTTACCACCCATCTTTTTTTGTGAATATGTATAATTATCTTTATTATTAATATAGATAACTACCTATTCATAAAAAAAAAGTACAATTTTGTGTCACACTTTTGACCAACTTATCAACGCAAGTGAATTTTAGTATTTATAACTAAAAATCAATTTTGTTCAAACATATGATCTAGTAAGCTTCATTCTAGATAAGTTAAATATGTCCACAACTTTTTCAACTAAAATTATTGGCTAAATGCATGTGTAGCACCACTTTGAGACCAATTTACTAAAAAAATGAAATTATTTAAAAAAATAATGTTTCAACAACTCCTACTCATATAAATAACATTTTTAAAAAATATAAAATACCCTTTTGTAGATCCATAAGTGTAGTTTTCAAATGTATATTTATTTTAATAGTTCAATTCTTATTTATATTTTATTTTTATTTTTTACTAAAAGGCTATCAGCATAAAAATATTAGGTTGATTACCATGTCAAGAAAAATACTAAAACTTATTAAAAAAATAAAAAAAATATGATGCCCTAGATAAAAGAATCTAGATTAAGATAGTATAATTTGTTTTATATTTTAGATAAATATTTAATATAAAAGTTGACGTCGAGTAGAAACAACCATGTTTTAATACACACACATTTAAAAATATATATTTATTAAAATTGCAAAAAATATATCCATGCCTTAAAGTTTCAAGTTATAAATATGCACAAAAAAATTGAAGGAAAAGAAAAAGAAAATTTACTATATAAAGTTTGATGTCTCATGTAATGTCATTTTTCAACATTTTCTCAACAACTAAATTATAGTTTTAATTTTAAAATTAAATTAAAATAATTTTTTGATTTTTTTCAAAAAAAAATACAAACATAAAATATAATAAAAATGCACATTTTATTAGTTTATATCATTTCAAAATTTAAAAAATATATGCCACTTTCTAGTGATTCCAATTTAAACATTAGATTAGTGTTGGTTTTTCCTTTATAAAATTGTGACACAACTTTGTATTTTTTACCCCATGAATATCAAGGGAGATCTCATCTTCAGTCATATACTATGATAACACAAGGATAATCTAAGGTACTACACAAATATCTAAAGACTCTTTTAACTTCATCCCAATGAACTCTACCAAGATTAGACATATATCTGGAAAGAAATCTCACTGCTTGGGCAATGTCTAGTCTTGTACAAACCATAGCATACAACAAGCTTCCAACTGCACTCTAGTAAGACACTCTACTCATGCCTTCCATCTTTGATGGAGATGTTGGATAATCTAAAATAGATAACTTTGTTCTAGATGAAATGAGAGCACATAATGGTCTACAATCCTTCATATCAAACCTTTGTAAAATTAAATTGACATACTTACTTTGGATAAGCCATAGTTTTTTGTTCACTTTATCTCTTTTAATTTCTATCCCAAGAATGTCTCTAGCTAGACCAAGGTCTTTCATTTCAAATTTAGCAACAAGTTGAGATTTTAGTTATGAAATCATGCCTTTCCCTCTACCAATAAATAACATATCATCAATATATCATAAGATGGATCCCATTTTGAAAAAAGAAATCATGATTTTTTGCAACAAGTACCAGAGGATTATTACTAAGCTAGATCATACTTGTCGTAATATCCTTGAGGATGTACTTATACTCTTAGATTTTCAAATTCAAGTTTCTTGATTTTGATGTGACTTGTAATTATGAGACTAAGCTTCTTTGTGGCTTTTATTTTGCTGATATTTTGGCTTCGCACCTTTTAGCTCCTTTCTACGGGTTAACTAAAGGTGGCGAACCCCTAAATACTATGGTTTTGGAGATATCTAATTATAGCCCCATGACTATTCTGCCTAGAATTCTACGCTTCTACGATGTGGAAGGCAATCCTTCCCTACCTATCATGTCCTTTTTTCTTAGCTAGTTATGCAATTTTATCCCAATTAATGGATATGCTAAGATGGTTTCTAGGAATTATTATGCTCATGTGTGTGATTTGTCCATTGGATTGATTACCAAAATTTACCGTTTGTAGCTTAAATGCCTTATTGTGTGGGGATTTTTCCACCTTGCTATTTTCTCTAACCTTTGTTTGCAGAGTTCTTGGTCTTACAGTGTGCAGAGCAACATCATGGGAGGAGAAAGGGTGTGGACTGAACTAGATAACTACAACGAATTTCACAAAGACCCTCTGGTCTAGCACATTTGCATTAAAGGTGGAATTTTTCCTATGATGGAGAGGCTTGTGGGTCACGACCCTAACCTGTTGACCCAGTTTGTTAATTCATGGAAGAATCATCATGTTACCATTGGTGGTATCTCCTTCATGGTGGAGGAGGAAGTTATCACGCAAGCTACGGATCTCCAATGCACTGGTATGAAGCACCCTAAACATTCTAAGACCTAGGACAATGACAGTATGAATATTTTTTTTGTGGGGGAGGAGGCATTAGTGCACAACCAATCTCAGTTTGAACAGGAGGCACTTCCACAACCATGGAACCAGGTGTGCCTTGCTCTGATAAAGTATATTACGCTGGAAGGAAGGTACAAGACTTTTTACTACTACCATTTTCCCTTGTTAAATCATCTTAGGCATAAGGTTCTTATGAGCTTTCCCTTCTACCTGCTTATGGACCTTGAAAATTCGATTGAAAAATGTATTGATTTGGCTGTTGCTAACCCTAATGAACCTACTCCTTGCCTCTCCATCAGGGTCTTATCCTAAGACTCTATCATTTCCACCTGGCTTTATGCCCTCCGAAACCTATATTGGCTGTTCGCATTGAGGAAATTGAGCTCCCCACCGTGCCCAACTTGTCCTCGGCCGAATCTAAAGGCCCTGTTAGAAAGAGTCACCCGACCCTTGTTGAGAAACCCAAACCTACTGCAAAAAAACATAAGCGTGCTGGTGGTGTTGCTCAGACCAGTGCGGCTGTTAGCTTATGTGATCTAAAATCTACCCCTACTAAGATCCCTGGTAAGCCTGGTATGAAAAAGAAAGGTAAGTAGGAGAAGGTGCCTCCTAATAAATGAAAGAGTGTTGTGAGCAAGGATTCCTTGGGTGATACGGTGGTTGCGGAGACCCTGGTTATTGGTTGTGACGCCATCATTAGGTGCTCTGGCAGGTTGGCTAAAAACAAGAAAAAAGTGCAGATTAGGGATTTGGATACTGAAGAGGAGCTGCTTGATAGCAAAGGCAACGATGTGGAAGAGGTTTCGGCGGATGAGGATGAGGAGAAGACTAGAGGTTCCTCCTCTGTTCCTGACAGTGGTTTACATCAGAAGGAGGGTTCGGCCTCCCATTCATTGGAGCCGTTGGAGATTGAGCAGAATGATCCCGTCTACACTACGGGCAGCGAGGAGGAGATTGGTATGTTGAAAAATAGACTGGACATCCTGGACAAAAAGCTCCTTGGGTTGACCCGCTTCACTGTCAAGATGATTCACTATGTCACCAGTAACCTGTCGGCTTCCATGAAGGATGAAATGGGGATAAAGAAGACCGAGGACTGCTAGGAGTGGGTCTGTGATGATATGGTTCAGCTGCTGTCTAAGAATTGGGAGAAGGCTAGCTAGTGTGCTGCTGGTTTGCTGTTGGTCCATGTGTGCTGTCAGTCTCCGTCTGGGTTTAGTTAGGTGTTTTTTGGTGTGGTGTTTAAGATAATGTTTTTTTGATCTAGACTTTTTGGCCCTTGTGGCTCTTGTGTAGGGTACAACACCCTATAAATGTTGCTTACATTATCAAAAACATATCATGCAATAAATAAGATTCGATCGCCATCAATTTTATAATAAACATAATGATCTGATTTAGAATGCTCAAATCCCAAACTCAACATATATGTATCAAATTTTTGGTACCACATCCTAAGACTTTGTTTTAAACCATACAAATATTTCTTCAATTTAGAAACCAATTTACTTTTACATTTCACCACGTAGTGCTCTAGCGGTGTCATATAAATATCCTCCTCCAAGTCACCATGAAAGAAAGTTGTTTTCACATTCATTTTCTCAACCTCTAATTCATAAGCAACATCAATAGAAAGCAAAAATCTAATGGATGTTGAATTTTTACAACAGGAGAAAATACCATCAACTTGAGAGTATCCGTTTGCAACCAACCTTTCTTTGTATTTCTCAATACCTCCATATGAACCAATTTTTTTCTTAAACACCCATTTGCAACCAACAGGTTTTTGGCCTTCAGGCAATGGTACAAGATCTCATATATCATTCTTTTTCAAGGCTATCATTTCTTCATCCATATAAATCTTCTAGGATTCTACATCATTCATACCTATTAATTCCTCTTAGATACCGATCTGGGTTCATCCATGTTAATATTCAAAGAAAAAATACATCTCCAGTCATTAGGTGAATACCTTTTAGGTGGTTGTTTATGCCTTGTAGACCCATGAACAAGCTGAGTTGGAGGTTCTTCCTCCTCTTCTAAAGATTTAAAGCTAGATGAGATCTCCTCAACTTCTTGTCTATCCATGTGCCTCGATTCAACTTTCTTAAGTGTAGAAGGAAATTGAATCACATCTTCCTATTTATTTTGTTTTGGGTGCAATATAATAGAAGAAGGCTTAGTTTCTATAAAAATAACACTTCTACTATGTATTATCTTTTATGGAACATGATCTCAAAGCTTGTATCCTTTCACACCATAAATTTGATGAAGATACATTTCATAGTCTTGTTCTCTAGCTTTGTTTGCTTCTCCTTTGGCACATGTTAATATGCCTCGCAACCAAAAACTCTAAGATGTCTTATGAAGGTGTTAGCTCTCAAAAACACAGGCGAAAAACCTCAAGAGGCTACCAATCTCTTGGTACATTTTAGGGTAACAAACAAGGTCAAATGAATTAAACCTTCTACTCTTCAGGTGTTGCCAGACCTAGGCGGGTGTACCAATCTGAATGAAGCAGACTTGACTTATGATTATTCTTCATGCAATGATTTGTCCACAATGGCAGATGGAAGTGAACAAATGAAATCAAGCTTGGTACAAATAGAAATACTTAAAGCTAAATCCTAATATGCTCAGTTAACAGATGTAAAGGAAATGAATGAATCTAAATGATGAAATTGCAGAGACCAGTGCCTTATTGGGTATGCGGAGTCAAATGAAACAGAAGTGGGAAAATTATTTTGGCAGAAACTCAAATTGTCGGCATATGATCTATTTATAACTTGTATAAACATGCAAGACTGTGACTACTAAGCTCTACTTTAATAATCCAAATAAATCTTCTTGATTACTGTGATCAACTAAGAGGATTTAATCTCTCCTTGAAATAACCAATCAATTAATCACATAGATACAACAAATGTGTACTGATAAACTGAAAATAAACTTGTTATATCAATTTAAACAACCAGAAAGAATCAACTTGGAGATAGCTTAGCAATACTTTTCAATAAACTCAACAGACAATTGACACCAGAAATAAACTGCCACACCAACCAATTTTCATTGAAATCACCATTTGAAAACATGCATCATAGTCTTTGATATGAGAACTTTATTCTACTATATCCATTCCTAATCTACCTACTATAATCTAATCTCTAAAATCTCATCCCTCATTTCCAATTAGAAATGCATATTTATACATATGCATCTGAACAAACACATCATTTCATATTCCAAGTCGGCTAGCCGGCCAGCCGCAGTATTCGGGCAAATCCATGTCGGCCTGCAACTGCATTTAGAAATTCTCATGTCGGCCACAGTGTTTGATTCTTCATTAATCATTCACTGAGACATCCCAATAAGTATGCCGAAGGAAATTATATCGCCAGTCGTCCCCTTGGTTCTTTCTGTTTTGCCGTGACTTATCTATGGTCGAGGAAAAATCATATCGATCACATTTTGTTTCCTCGAGACGTATTCCTTCGTTCTACATGTATCACTGTAACATTCTGATATCAAGGAGGCCTCTTTTAGATTACATTATGTTTCGCCCAAAGCCCTCTTATCTCTTGTGTGTCACTGTAACCTTCAACCGTCGAGGAGACACTATATAGACAATACTTCATTACCCGAGAGTCACCCCGAGCTCACTTTAGATCGCCAAGACAAACCAATTTTCTCACTGACAAAGACCTTCCCGTTCTATCGACAAGACCCACTGTACTCGCCAAGACCATACTCTAAAATCACATTAGCCTCACCGAAGTGTTTGTTTTATGCTGGTTGGTGAGACCCCTTTAAATTCGCTGTGACTTATTCCGAAGAAAACATCTCTCATCGACGAGCCCTTTTGATAGAAACCTTTTATGTAATGTTGGCAATACCAAAGGTCAGTCGCCAAGACACAATGTCGATACTGCTTAGCTCTCGCCGATGAACCCCCACATGCATTAGTCGGTGAGACCCGACCCACTCGGGGAGACCTCACCCCGGTGAAATATACTTCTGCCGATAGACCATCCCTTTGTCGCCAAAACCACACTAATGTCATGCCAATATACCCATAGGTGAATTTCGATCGCTGTGACAATTAAGAACTCATGCTGATATGCCTGCAACAAACATATGTTAGCAAAAATGCATTGTGGGTCAGGGAGACAGTTATGAGCTTATGCCGATAGGAACTGCAACATGGAAAATGCATGACCCAATGGATTTTGGGATAAATATAGGCAAAATGCAAACAAAATGTCACAATGGAAGGCCCATGTTCCTACAATGAGGACTCATATGGAAACTCAGGGGGATGAAAAATATGTAAAAATCATCAGATTTTTATAGTTCCAACAGAAGGCTTGTGGCTTGACCATGCCTTTGCAATTGTCATATCAACAAGAGACCTTGGTCTAGCTAGACACATTCTTGGGATAGAAATTAAAAGAGATAAAGTGAACAAAAACCTATGGCTTAGCCAAAGTAAGTATGTCAATTTAATTTTACAAAGGTTTGATATCATCAACATATCATGCAATAAATAAGAGTTAATCGCCATCAATTTTATAATAAACATAATGATCTAATTTAGAATGCTCAAATCCCAAACTCAACACATATGTATCAAATTTTTGGTACCACATCCTAAGACTTTGTTTTAAACCATACAAATATTTCTTCAATTTAGAAACCAATTTACTTTTACCTTTCACCATGTAGTACTCTAGCGGTGTCATATAAATATCCTCCTCCAAGTCACCATGAAAGAAAGTTGTTTTCACATTCATTTTCTCAACCTCTAATTCATAAGCAACATCAATAGAAAGCAAAACTCTAATGGATGTTGAATTTTTACAACAGGAGAAAATATCTCACCATAATCAACACCCTCAACTTGAGAGTATCCTTTTGCAACCAACCTTTCTTTGTATTTCTCAATACCTCCATATGAACCAATATTTTTCTTTAACACCCATTTGCAACCAATAGGTTTTTGGCCTTCAAGCAATGGTACAAGATCTCATATATCATTCTTTTTCAAGGCTGTCATTTCTTCATCCATATCAATCTTCTAGGATTCTACATCATTCATACCATTAATGCCTCTTAGATACCGATTTGGGTTCATCCATGTTAACATTCAAAGAAAAAATACATCTCCAATCATTAGGTGAATACCTTTTAGGTGGTTGTTTATGCCTTGTAGACCCATGAACAATCTAAGTTGGAGGTTCTTCCTCCTCTTCTAAAGATTCAGACCTAGGTGAGATCTCCTCAACTTCTTGTCTATTCATGTGCCTTGATTCAACTTTCTCAAGTGTAGAAGGAAATTGAATCACATCTTCCTATTTACTTTGTTCTAGGTGCAATATAATATAATAAGGCTTGGTTTCTATAAAAATAACACTTCTACTATGTATTATCTTCTATGCAACATGATCTCAAAGCTTGTATCCTTTCACACCATAAATTTGATGAAGATATTGTGATCCTTAATGTTTTACCCTACTCTAACGTGCGAAATAACTTAAAAATGCAAGTGATAAAAGACTAAGGACACTTCAAGATTAGCCAAAAGAGTGATAAAACAAGAAGGAAAATGGATAAAATAAGATACAAACGATTTCACCTTCCTTGTTGTTGACGACTCCTTGATTGGCCCTTGCTTGGGATGATTTTGTGTGCTCTTTAGATGATTTCTTGAGTGACTAAATGCAAGATTGAATGTGCAAAATGATTAGAATGGATAGCTAGATGATGGTAAATGATTGAGAATGCAAATTGGCAGCATGCAGTTATGAAAATCAAAAGTGTTGAAAATGAAAATTGGCAGCATAAGGTTGCTCAAATGAAAAGTGTTGAAAATGCCCTTGAGGAGGGGGTATTTATAGAAGAATTTGAATTCTCTAGAGAATTCAACGGTCAAGATGCATCCAACAAGGCCAAGATGAAGGGCTATGGTGGGTTGAGAACCCACAAGCCCTCACATCTTGACATGTGGATGGTGAAGTGGCAAGAGAAGATGGTGTAAGTGAGGTGTCAAAAGGTACATGAGGTGGAGGAAGGACAAGCACCGGGGTGAGGAGATTTCCTCAAAAAGTTCCTTGTCCCCAAGTGGGAGTGGAAAGGGACATTTGAGAATTTTGGAATTCTCAAAATCTACATAGGAAAAGGAAAGGTGGTTAGATATAATGTGAATTAAAAATTCACATTCATAGGAAATCTAGAGGATAAAAGTGGGCTCCAAAAGGTGGGACTTGGTCACATGTGGAGATTGTGACAAGTCCAAGGTTCTAGAAGCCTTGGAAGGATAGAATGTGAATTAAAAATTCACATATAAGAGGGAATCTAGGAGGAATAAAAAGGAATTAAAAATTCCTTGAGGGATGGGAAAGAGTTGACCAAGGTACTGATTAAGGTTTAACTAATTAGTAATTAAGATAAATGAGGATTAGAAGCCAACTTGCAAAAGTTGGAGGATGTGACACATCCTAATCAAGGATTAGGCATGTGCTCATCCCTAATGAAGAAATTAGGAGATGGATTAGGATTAGATGAAAATGACATGTGAGGAATTAAATAAATGTAATATTTATTTAATTTATTTGATGAAAAGAGGATTAGGAGGGTAAGGTATTTAATTATTAATTAAATACCTTAGGGATTTGGCAGAATTAAAGATATTAATTAAATAATAGTAATATTACTTAATTAACTCGGATAGGAGGATGTTTAGATGAAAAGTGATAAATTTGGATAAATTAAGTATCCAAATTTGGATGTCTACAGATATATTTCATATTCTTGTTCTCTAGATTTGTTTGCTTCTCCTTTGGTACATGTGCATATGCCTCACAACCAAAAACTCTAAGATGTCTTATGAAGGCTTGTGGACTGACCATGCCTTTTCAGGTGTCATATCAACAAGAGCTAATGTAGAAGACCTATTAATCAGGTAACAAGCAGTGGCAATAACTTCAACCTAAAACCTTTGTTCTAGACCAGCACCACTCAACATACTCCTAGCCTTCTCCATCAATGTCTTGTTTATTCTTTCTACAACTCCACTCTATTGTGGAGAATATAGAGTTGTCTTTTGTTTATAAATATCACAATCTTTATAGAATTTAGCAAAATCATTAGAGAAAAATTCACTACCATTATCAGTCCTTGAACATTTTATTTTCTTTTCAGTCTGTAACTCAACCATTGCTTTAAAATCTTTAAATCAACTAAAAACTTTAGATTTACTCTTTAGAAAGTATACCCATGTCCTACTATAATCATCAATAAATGAAAAATAATATGTGGATTTACCAATTGAAGGAACATCTATAGGGCTAAACACATCATAATGAATAATATCCAATACACCACAAGATTTATGAGAACTCAAGTAAAACTAAACATGGTTTTGTTTTCCATAAATGCAATACTCACAAAAATCAAATTCAAGGTTACAATCAGATAACCCGTTAACAAGGTTTTTATTTTTCAAAGTCTTTAAACCCTTTTTCTCCAATGTGGCCAAGTCTCTAGTGCCATAACATAGTTTTCTCTACAATTAACTTTGATTCAGAAGAAAAATCACCCTTGGGTACCCAAAATTCATGACCATCTACTGAAGGTGAAACCCTCACTTCTTCCACAGACTTGCTTTTCATAGAAGTACTATTACACTCAACAGTGCATGCATCAAGCTTATACAATGTGTCATATCTGACACCTCTAGAAATCACCATAGCACCTTTGACCAGCTTACATCCTGCATCAAAAAATATTATCTATACACCTACATCTATTAGTTTTCTCACAAATAATAAATTTCATGCTAAACCAGGGATATGCAACACATCAAATTAATTCTTTTTATTCTACCATCAAGAAACCTAATTTTAACTTTACCATGGACACTAACATGTTTAAATAAAAATCATCACCCAAGTACACCTTACCTCCATCAAATTCTTTATATTCAGAATACCAATCTTTATTAAACGTCATATGGAAATATGCACCTGAGTCAATTAACCATGTATCATTACCTACATGAGTTGCCAAAGATGCAATGAATGTGTCACCATCTTCCTTCTCAGACTCAAAATAATAATCAAATTTCTTCTTTTTCTTCTTCTTTTCTTCTTTGCAGTCCTTACGAACATGTACAGGCTTACCATAGTTCCAACAAATAACTTTGTACTTTCCAGGAGACTTAGATCTCCCCTTGGACTTGGATTTGTCACACTTCTCATTTGTATTGCCTTTTTCCTTAGATCTTCCATGAACATTTAGGGCCTCCTTGGAATTGATGGATACCTTCCTCCTCATCTCTTCAGAAAGTAAAGAACCCACCGCATCTTCAGTCTTCAATATGACAAAAGTACTCCCAATAGCCATAACAAGAGAATCTGATGAATCGGGCAAAGAACAAGGCAAGATCTGACATTTCTCTTCCTCATCCATTTTTATACCAACTGATGCCAACTGAGCCACCAACATATTGAATACTTCTAGGTGGTCTATAATTCTCCCACCCTCTTCCATTCTCAAGGAATATAATTTCATCCTCAAGAAAATATTGTTCACTAAAGATTTTCCTTGATACATCTCACCAACCTTCTTAGTTTTTATGCAGAGGTTTCTTCATGGACATTGATCAAAATAGAGTCTTCCAAGCACAATTTGATTAGACCCTTGTCTTTACGATCTATAACATCATATTGAGCAGCTTGAGTAGGATCTACAGGCCTTGAAACATTTTCATCAACAACATCCCATAGATCTCGATCTACCAACATATCCTCCATCTTTAGCTTCCACATTTCAAAATTATTTTTTAGAAAATTTATCCACCTCTATTCTCCCTAGTGAACTTTCCATCTAAAAATTCCAACAACAAGATCACAAAGTGTCTTATGCACAAGCTCTCACTCAAATCTGGATTAGTTCAAAAAAACCCAACAACCCATAACTAAAACCAAAGGTAATCAAACTCTGATACCACTTGTAAGGAAGCTAAGGTAGTGAAACAACTTCCTACACTAATCTTGAGAGGAGGATAATGCAAAAATTTTACAAATCTTTAGCAGTTACATAAACTTAAACATAAATATCATGCATAGCACAACACAATGATTTACATGGAGAAAACCCATTCGGGAGAAAACCCCTACACTCCAAAATATTTCCAATATATTATTCAAAAATCATAAAGATTACAATATACTTGTAGAGCAAGCTTCTCATAGGAGCATGACCAATGAGAGATCCAGAGGCAACACGACCGCTATCAGACTCTGAGAATACATCACAATACACAGTCGTAATACAATGCCCTCATAAAATAGGTTTTCCTTCTAAGGCAAGTCAAGCTAATAAAATATCAGTTGTCATATGTAAGACCTAATGATGAATAGTCTAGATTTACAATAATAAAGTATAAATAAAATTTTCCTTGTGCACTAACCCCAAACCCCTCATGGGGGGACTCCCCATACCTCCTATCATCATCGTATGAACAATACTTTATGTATCAACAATAACTTATGTAATTGCAAGGTTGAGACACATTTTCCCAACATAAAGGACATGAGCCACTCCTTGGGGTATAACTTTCATTCTCCCCCTTTATATAGCCCACTGATCAATGTGATTAAGATCAAAACTTGGGGTGATGAGGCCCTCAACAATATGTCCTACTTGGAATAAATGGAAATAGTGTTGCTTTTGATCCCCAAGATCATTCTTAGGAGTTGCGAGGGGAGAACATACACAACACTATACCTCAAGGTGTACAAACAGATTGCAAGTTAGTGGTATTTATGATTTCAAAGATCGCACTAGGTGCATGGAAAGAGCATACATACACACTAACCTACCACACACATCAAAAATTAATTTTAGGTGCACTAAAAGCAAATGTGAGATTGTTCTTGTTCAATTTTAGGTACACCAAAATAAAATGAGATTTATATGTTTGATTTTAAACCCAAAACTAAGTGTACAAGTTGCATTGTTTATTTTAAGTACACTAAGGAAAATGAAATTTGTATTGTTCATTTTAAATGTACTAAATGAAGTGTGAGATTGAATATTAAGTGCACCAAAGGAAATAAAATTTGTGTTGTTCATTTTAAATGCACCAATTGAAATATGAGATTGAATTTTAAGTGCACAAAGGGAAATGAAGTTCCTAGATTAACTCAAAACGAGCTACAACCAAAAAAGTTAGTAATTTCAAATTCTTATCTTCCTCCATCAATCACCACATGCTGCAAAATGTTAGCTAAGGCATATAAGATTAAAAAATCTAGAGAATGGTTAGGGTTATGAAAATGAATTAAATCATTAATAAAATGTAAACCATATCAGAACAAACATGTTGATATGTGGAAAATGCATAGTCAAACATATTGATATTTTGTAAATGCATTAAGATATTACAAACACGCCAATCTACAAATGCACTAAAATATTGCAATAGCATCAATATTTTAACAAAAGAGTTGATTTAACCTACATAAAACAAAGAAATAGTAAGAACATAAGGATCGATCTACTACAATTGCGTCGATCTAAGTTAAGCAAATAGATGTGTTGATTTCTTGTAAAGGTGTCGATATTTGAACAAAAGCATCGAATTAACTTGTAGATAAAAATAGTGAGAATTCAAATGTGTCACTATTTGATAAAGGCATTGAACTTTGGTTGCAGATGCATTGATATTTTGCAAAGGCATCACACTATTAAAATAAAAGCATTGCATTGTCTCTATAACCTACAAGGCCAACAAAACTTCAAAAAATTGGTTAAATCAGGGATGTGGGTCTCACCTGACGTGCCAAAATATCATAGGGGAAGTAAGCATGAATGAATCAATTAGAGACTAAAACACTAAGAATTCAAACAATTGAGATTGTACAAACCCATACTCATTGAAATTCATTTGGAAAACATTCAAAAGGTTTAATTTAAAGAATTAAACATAAATCAAAGCAATTAAAAAACTCAAAGTGAAAACCTTCAATCTTATTATGGATTGATGTATAATTATGATGTGGATTGCTTAATTTATGCATAATCCATGTTGAAAAAGCTTGATATGAGGTGTGATTCATAAAATAGGCTCTAAAATGCTTAAGAAATGACTCAAGAATTCTAGAGAGTGCTTATGCTTATTAGGATTGTGAATGATGTTTGGAAGGATTTATTTTATAGATTTTGGAAATTTTGATCAATGATCAAGATTTGATCTAAGGATCAATGGATGAGAGGAAATCAAGGAGGTG
Source organism: Sequoia sempervirens (assembly GCA_007258455.2). Classification (NCBI taxonomy): domain Eukaryota; kingdom Viridiplantae; phylum Streptophyta; class Pinopsida; order Cupressales; family Cupressaceae; genus Sequoia; species Sequoia sempervirens. The sequence continues at coordinate 474,566 of VDFB02142776.1, forward strand.
AGTGTGGATCAAGGAGGATCAATGGTTGATTATTCACGAGAGCTCAAAATATCCCTAATTTCATGGAAATAGGTCAGAGATATTTGAATTGGAGGGAAGAATTTGAATTTGAAAAGGGAATATTCTTTTTCAAATATTATTTGCACAAGTTGGAGAGTTGGAAGAAACTTAGCCAATTATACAATTATGAAAATTGTTTAATTGTGAGGATGGGAAGAATTAAGATTTTTATTAAATAATTGGGAATTATTTAATTAAGAGGGATTATTAGCATGAAAATGATGAATTAATTAAATAACCATAATTATTTAATTAATAGGAGAATAAAGTGAAATTAACTAAATAATTTAGAAATTATTTAATTAAATGGAGGAAATAGGTGATAATGAGGAAAATGATGTTAGTAAGTGAAATCAAGATGTGTGATATGCTTAGGACAATTTTAGGTGTCTACAGGTAGTATGCTAACACAAGTGGATCTAGTAATTGATATTGGATTCAAATACATCATAAATAAATAATGGGAAAATTTGCAAATGCTTGTTCAAGTGGATGGGCAAATTTGTAGTCGTTTGTCAGGTAAGATGGGCAAATGCGCATATGCCTCTATAACTCGATCATTGTCACCTATCTTCGGAGACCCTCACGTATTCACCTCTACTTCAAGCAACTTCACCTTTCAAGTCAGATTCGCCTCTTTTCTGGAAAGGGTGAATTCACATTCACCTTTGTTGATTGCAAATTCACCTCTATAACTGATGGATTCACCCCTCGGGGTAGATTCGCCCCTGCATGTGGAAATATGAACCTGCAAAATTCAAACAACAACAAACATAAAAGTGCAGACCCATGACGTGGGTCCCACCAGGCGTGCCAAAAATTTGTGCAAGTTTTTCTACTCCTAAGAATGCAAAATGACTAAAGGAAATGCAAAGGAAAGAACACAAACAATCACCTCAAGATTGGCCTAGTTTAACACAAACAAAATGCACAAGAAATTTAACAATTTTTACCTTGTTGGAGTTGTCTCCTTTGGTTGGCCCTTTGACGTTGATTTTGTGTGCTCCTTTGATGGCAAAACATCATGAAACCTAGGTCTAAATGATCATCCAGAGTGATGGAGAATGCAATGATGCAAGTGGGTATTTGGATGGATGCAAAGTATGAGTTCTAAGATGCAACAATGGTGGATGGAGATTAGAGTGCTTGGATGAGTGCTCTAGCTTCTTGATTGCAAATGTGTGTGATACCAAATGAGGGAAAATTCCTCCATTTTTAGGGGAAGTGCCTCTAAACAATGGAGGTCTAGGATGAAGCCACAGTGGACAAGATCAAGGGCTAGGGTGGTCAAATTCAGGTGTCTACAAGACTATTTTAGAGTGACCATAATTACCTATTGCATTTAATTATTTTATAAATTGTATACATGTAAATATAATGTTAAATTTATTAAAAAAAATATTGATTTTTTCTATCATAGATTTGGGAAGAAGCCTATGAGATAATGCTGGAAGATCACCAATATTTATTTGATTCAAGTTATTTAAAATTTTCACTAATAACTTATTTATATAATATTTAAAAAAACTAATGTTAGTGTAGAATTTATACAACAAATATAATAAAACATACTATGATGTATTTTTTATATTTTATAAAGATCCTGCCTTAATAATCTTGAAGGCCACATCCTATGTTGTCCAAACTAGGGTAGCACATGTAAAGTTCCATCAAAGTCGAGTTTAAGAAACCAACAAAGAGTTTCAACCAAGACTAAATTTTTTGAACTATTTGCTTATTCTTCTCATAAAATGCTACATTTCAATATGTATTTTAAAAACATTTACTTTCAACTTATTAATGTAGGAGTTTATGGTGAACTCCCCAACACCCCAAGATCAGCTGCAAGACAATAATAACTTCTATAAGAGGGAAAAGATAGAAATATCATGATATGATTATGGATGGAAGATTGCAGATTGAATATGATAATGTACATATGATGCCTTGCTCATAAAGGCAAGTTGTGAGATAAGAGTAGACAAGATGTTGGCATGTGTCTTAATCTTGTACAATGAGACAACTACCTCAATAAAGATGAAATGACTTAGGATACAAGCATTAAATGCCAAAATATAAGATAAGATCTAGTGACAACTGAAACTATCTAGAAAGATTCCCTCACATAACCTAAGTGTACTTAACATGTAAATAGGACCTAGATAGGTAAAACACCTATTCACACCAACAATTAACACAATTAAAAAAGTCTTAAAAAGTAAAATAATAATTTTTGATAAATTAGTGAGGGTCCTACTTAGCCATAAAATACATAAGTTCAAGAAATTATTACTATCTTGCTCAAATAATTAAGATACTCAATAACAACAATTGGACTTGCAAGTCAACTAGGTCATCTATTATGTAAAAAAACTTACATAAAAACCTTAATAATGAAGATAAAATTACTAAAAAACTCCCTAAAATTGAAATCTAACGTTACAAATAGTCCAATGATCTACAAAAGGATAAAAATAATCAAATGCTAGTAAAAAATCTACCCCACCAAGGATTAAACACCTCAAGAAACAACAATTGATCTCTTACCCTTGCAAGATAGAAGATCCTCTATTGTTTGTTGAGATCCTACATTGTTCATTTTCACAGTTCCTTTTTATAACCTTTCCACTTTATTCTTCACCCTTTAAACTTATTGGGTTTATCCATTGGGAATAATAGCTTTTCTAGCCCCCCAAACATCCTAAAGTTCAAAATAGGGAGAAATATCTTGAAGAACCAAACCCTCATCATATAAAATATGTGGTCTATCTTCACAAGAGAAGCTAAAATATGTGACCTTCAATCCACAATTCCTCAAATCCTCACGTCCTTTCAAACCAACTTTTCCATTTTTAGATTTGGAAGAATCCCTAGTTGGAACTATATGACCTTCCAAAAAGTCCTTGGACTAAGCTTGTGAAGGGATTTCCAAGCCTTCTTCCCAATCTTCTATAAAATAAAATTAGATGATGTCTCCAACCATAATCCTCATCTAGTTTTTTTATTTTCGAGATTCTTTTTTGTAGTTGTTCATTGAAATTAGCCTAGGAAGCTTAGGAGAATGAAACTTTATAATCTTATGCCCAACCTTATTAAGTAGGTATTGAAAATATTAAATTTTGACCTCCAAATTTACATACTAAATCCAAAATCCTGGCACAAATAAAATACTAATGGAACATAAACATGTTTAGAAATATTGATTAAATCACGAAACCTTACAAAATTATTTTAAAATCTATCTTATTTCACAACAATCCTAACAAAATCTCAAATCTTCTTGGCCAATAATAATAAAAATTTGAATTTATCATAACCAAAGTATGCAAAAATGGATCCAAAGGTGGACCTTAGAAATAGTTTCAATGTTAGGGTAAAGAAAGGGCCTTGAAGGGCACATACACACACCAACCCTTCCATAAAACCAAGGGCCATTTTTCTTGAAAAATGCATGGTTCTCATTTGACTAAACTTAAATTTTAAATAAGACGAGCTTGACAACAAAGACAAAAGGTTGCATTTAATTTTGCTCCAAGTAATCCCCATCCATGAAATAATACTTATAGTATATGGTCTTCTACAAAAAATATGCGCATAAAGAATCTACTTCCCATACTATTATAAGTAAGTCTATACAATCCTTAGGGAGGATTAGATCCATAAGACCTTGAGCCAGTTTGACAAAGATATTCCCCTCAAGAGAGAGATATCAATTCTAACCAATTCATTATTTTTTAGGATAAAAAGGATTATAGGATTCACCTCAAATTCTATCTCCACACCCAACTTCCTATTACTATTGACTATTAGATTAGTGTAAGCCTCATCCTTTGCATAATGCACCTTTACAAGATCAAGAGATTGAATACTTTTATCTTTTAAGGTCTAAGTATTGGAGAAATCATTGCAATAATGAAAGAGATTAGATAGACTCTTCCATTTTAAAAAGACCCTCCTATTTGTATAATCCACTTAAAAAAGTGGCAACAAGTCTCTATAAAAGATCTTAGCTTGAGAATTAGATGAATTGAGAAAACTCCTTTGAAGGAAAGCTGGTTAGGCATTGGTCTTCAAATAGTCAATGTCCTCTCCCTTCTATCCACATTCATAAGAACTTACCTTCTTTTGTACAGTCAATAAACCCTTTGTAAACTTCTAACACCTATTTTTCCTTGCTTGTTGGCACTTTGTTGAGAAACACAATCAACTTGCACACCATCCTTATCCCATTCAATTGTCTTTGCATCTCCTACCTTAGAAATTACTTCCCCTAATCATGCTTGTCATTTTTTCCTTTCATTTAAATTGAAACAATATGTTATTCATATACTCATGTTTTAGCTTTTTACTTTTTATCAGACTAAATTTTTATTAATAAATAAAATAAATTAGTATAAATACAATTAAATGTTGCAAATATAAATTGAATGTTTCACTTAATTATAGCAATTTAGGACATTATAGTGACATCAAAGGCTATCCTATCATGACTCTACTAAAAAACTATATAAAACCTATATTTATTTAAAATAGTTCGTAAATAGGGAATGGCGCGTTGGTCTGCAACATGGTGGGTCGAGCTAGGGAACCCATGCCCTAGCTTGTGACTGGATTTTTCTATCTCTAAGTGAATCTAGGGGGAATTTGGTTCGATTTGGGGGGGTTCTTTTATTTATGCTCTACTTATTGTCTCTGGCTGCGTGGCCTCTGTTTAGGGTTGCACCTCATCTTTTTCTATTGTCTTCTCTTGTGCTTGGCTTGGGACCAATGGGTCTAGTGTATCCTCTATGTTGCATGCCCGCGTGGGTGTGGATTGGGTGAGGGGCTTTGTGGGTTTGGAGCTGCATTTGGTTTCTTTTGTCGTGTCCCTCCCTTTTGTTGTTGCGGTGTGGGGAGCTCGAAGGGTTTTGGAGTTTTGTGTCCATGTGGGGCAGGTGTGGGGTGCCCACAATCTCTTTTTTTGTGTCCTTTGCATGCCTGGTGTGGGCCTTGTGGACACCATGTCTCGAGAAGAATCTTCTCGAGCTTCTTTGGATATGGATTTTCATGTTGCAATTGGGTTGTTGGCACCGAGTCAAAGTACCAGGGTTTTTGATAATAGCCTATTCTCTTTGAATACAGAGTTTGTGGATATGGGCTCCCTAATCATGAAGATTAATGGGTGTTTGGAGCATAGTAAGGAAAGGCCAAAACTGGTGATTCCGTTAGAGATGATTGCTGAAGATGTTGAATATTATTCAAAGCACTCTTTATATTGCAAATTTTTGGGGATGAGTATTTCGCTTCAGTTTTTGGAGTCTTGGGCCCAGCAGACATGGGAGCTAGAGGGGGAGATGGAGATTATGTTACTGGAAAATAATTACTTCATGGTCACTTTTAACTACATAGCAGATCGTAATTAGGTTTTTCAGGGGGGCCCTTATTTCCATAACCAGGTGGGTTTGTTCCTCAAACCTTGGCATGAAAGTTTCAACCCTTTAGAGGAGCTTCCAAATCATGTTCTAGTGTGGGTTCGGCTACCTCGGTTTCCAGTGGAATGTTTTCAAGAAGATGTTCTGCACTTACTTGCTTCATTACTTGGAAAACTGGTTGGAGCTTCGATGCAAACCCTGGGTAAAATGGTGATGACTTTTGCTCAAATTTGTGTTGAAATTGATTTGAGTAAACCTTTACCAGATGTTGTGGAGATGAGTGTGGGCTCCCATTCTTAGGTGCAACAATTGGATTATGAGACCCTTCCATTCCGTTGTCGTCTTTGTCACGAGTATGGCCACTTGCAACGTAGATGCCCAAGATTTAAGCATATGGAGTCTCAACCATCATTTCCTCCTCGCAATCCTCCTAGGGTGGATAAGGGGAAGGGTCCTGCTCCTGGTGAGATGGTTGGTGATGAGGGATTTGTTCCTATCAAATCTCATAACAAAAATAGGGGACAAAAGAGGACTTTTAAAGAAAGGCAAGAGGAGGGTACTTTTAATAGGTTTGAGGTTTTGGATAATCTTAACCAGCAGGAGGTGAGTCTGGGTTTAATGTTCTTGGAGCAAGACGTGGGAGGTTCAGGGCAGGAGGGGCTTAGTTCTAATGTCTCTCTTGTTGCTCCATAGGTTGATGGGACTTTGAATTTGGACATAGATTTGTGGATGGTGGCTCAGGAGGAGTAGGGTCTTGTTGCTGAAGTTTTGAAGGGTGGTGAGGATTTGTCTCATCCCTCATAGAGAATAGGCACAAAGGTGGGTAAGAATACTAAGTTGTCTCCTTAATTAGGTATTATGAAAAAAGATATTAAGAAAGGGGGGGTGGAGAAAGCTTCTAAGCTTGGTAGGAAAGAAGATTTGGAGAAGATTAAAATGACAGGGGAGACTTTGGTGGAGTCAGGGTCAGTCAAGACTTTGGATTCTCATTTCTCGAGCCCCTTGAAATGATTGTAATTTCATGGAATGTTAGGGGCTTGAATAGTGGCCCTTGACAAAAAGTTGTTCAAGAGTTATTTAGATGTCATTCTCCTGATGTCCTTTTTCTACAAGAGACTAAGCTTTATGTTGAGTATATGATGGGCTTAGTGCCTAAGTTATGGAGGAATGTTGAATGCCAATGCATTGGTGCTTAGGGGTCTTATGGGGGTTTGGCTTGCTTATAGAACCCTTAGAAGATTTTCCCCCAGTGGTGGGTGTCCTTTAAGTCCTCTCTTTCCATGGTGGCTTCTTGTTTTGAGACAAGGGAATTTGTTCTTTTTTCCAACGTGTATGTGTCGATGGAGTTGCAAGGAAAGCATCTCTTATGGTCCAATATTCAATATATTCGTAGCATGATTCCTTATAATCCTTAGATTATTGGGGGTGACTTCAATGCTATTACTGAGCTTGTTGAGAAAAGGGGTGGTACTATGAGGTTGGAGCCCTTTGTGTTGCTGCTTCAAGACAATATCTCAACCCAGAATCTTGTTGATATCAAGCCCGGCAACAGATAGTTTGCTTCGAACAATCAGAGTGTTTGTGATAATTTCATTGTGGAATGCCTAGATCAATTCATGGTCTCCTACTTTTGGGTTGGTGGTATGTGGTCTTCTAGCTTTGAGATTTTGGACTGGAGGGGTTTGGACCATTGGCCTATAAAGCTTACTATATCTTCTATTCAGATGCCTCATACTCCCTCCTTCAAGTTTCAACTTATTTGGTTGTCTGATCCTGATCTCCATGGTTATGTTGTTTAGTGGTGGAGGTATGGTAGACCTTCCTATGGTATTGCAATGTATGTCTTTCCTAAGCTTCTTTAGTTTGTCAAGTATTAGCTTAAGCATTGGAACTGACAATGCTTCAAAAATATTTTTATTTGAAGTTTGTTGCATAGGCTGAGTTGGATGGTATTACAAGGATAATTAGGGAGAATGGGGTAATTGAGGATCTGTTGTAGGAGGAGTCAAGGGCCTTGAAAGCTTTGGAGGAGTGGGAGCTGTGAGAGGAAGTCTTTTGGAAATAGAAAGCTCTAGTTGAGTGGCTTCAAGAAGGAGATATAAATTTTGCTTTCTTCTTCAATTCTGTGAAGGCTATGCGTCATGGTAATTATATTCCTATTTTGGTCAACAATAGGGGAGAGACCCTTTCTTCATTTCATGATATTTCAAATGAAGTTGTGCAGTATTTTACTTCCTTATTCAGGGAGGAGTCATAGGGTAGTTTTGTGGAGGAAGCTCAGGTCTTTTCTTGTATCCCTTGGTTTCTATGGAAATGATGGATCATCTTATGGGAGAGATTTCTTTGGAGGAGCCAAAGGGGACTATGTTTCAGATGAAGGGGAAAGCCCCAGGCCTTGATGGTTTCCTGATAGAGTTCTTTCAAGAGTTTTGGAAGATTATCAAGTTGGACTTGTTGGTGGTGGTCCAAGAATCTTAGAGGAATAAGCAGATGTTCAAGGCTCTAAATTCTACTTTTCTTGCTCTCATTCCAAAATGTGAGGGGGCATATAGGTTAAGTCGATTTTGTCCCATATCTCTTTGCAATGTTGTTTATAAGATTATCTCCAAGCTAATTGTTGATAAGTTGAAAAAGTGGCTTAAAGTGCTCATTTTTTAGGAGCAAAGTGGTTTTATGGAGGCTAGGCAGATTCTGGATGGAGTTGTTATTGTAGTGGAGACCATTCACTCTATGGCCAATTCCAAAGAAAAGGCTATGTTTATCAAGCTTGATATGGCTAAGGCATATCATAGAGTCCAGTGGTCCTTCCTCTAGAAGGTTCTGGTTGCTTTTGGTTTTGGAGATGAGTGGATTCAATGGGTCATGAGTTGCATTACTTTAGTCTCATTCTCCATTTTAATTAATGGGGAGCATTCTAAGCTTTTCGATGCTTCTCATGGATTGAGATAGGGCGACCCTCTCTCTCCTTACTTGTTTCTTCTACTTGTTGAAGGTTTAGGATGCGTACTAAGAAGACATGTGGAGTTGGGCCTCATTCAGGGGTGGTGGTGGGAGGTGATTTATCCCCGTAGTCTCATTTGTAGTTTGTGGATGACACAACCTTGATGGGTATGACCATTATTTGGGAAGTTGTGGATCTGCGTAAGGTTCTAGAAATTTATCTTGTGGCTTTAGGACAATTAATTAATGAAGACAAGTCTTCCATCTTCAACACTTTGGATTCCATTCAAAGGAGAATTGTTGAATGTTCTTTGGTTTCAAATTGGGGCTCTACCTTTGTCTTACCTTGGGATTCCTATCTTAGTGGGTAGGTTACCAAGGGATTCATGGCAACCTATTCTGGATAAATTTTGTGCAAAAGTTACTCATTGGACCAATCGTTGGTTGTCCTTTGTAGGCCATGTTCAGTTGCTTAAATATGTGGTTTAGGCTCTCCCCATCTATCGATGTATGATTCAGGTGGCCCTGATGGGTTTTGTGAGGGAGCTGGACTCCTTAGCAAGACAATTCTTATGGGCTGGCAGCTTGTTGTCTTCTAAGTGGACCCTTGTAAAATGGGATATTGTATGTTGCCAAAAGTAGTATGGTGGTTTGGGGTTAAGGTAGTCATTGTTGGCCGGTATGGCTTTGGCTGCTAAATTATATTGGTGGTGGTGTATTGAGCAGGATCAAATCTAGGCCAAATTCTATCTCATAAGTACTTCCAAGGTATCCCTCAGAAATATATCCCTCGCTATCCTTTGGCAAGGAAGGGCTCGACAATTTGGACTACACTCAAGAAAGGAGTTGCGCTTGTCATGGATGACTTATTTTGGATATGTAAATGAGGGACTGAGGCTCAATTTTGGTATGATTATGGGGAAGGCTACCCCCCATTTTTTCTTAGTTTCCTAATTTGTTGAACTTGTGCTAAAGATTTTGTGAAGCTTGTTGGTTGAGTGTGAGTGACTTTAAGTTTCTTTCTTTTCAAGGGTAGTTGGTGAGAGCAAGGTGGAAGAATCCTGATGAGTGGTCGGTGGTGGGTATGGAGGAGGAGTGTGTGGTGCTTCAAAATATTCTTTCTAGTAGATGATGTAGTTCCCTCATGGATGAGGATGTTCTTTCTTGGTCTCCTAATCCGAAGGGTACTTATAGTGTTGCTTTTGGATACCATATGTTGCTTTCTTAGAAGATTGAGGGGGTGGAAGTTCCTTGGTGGAAGAAGGTGTGGAATAAGTTTTCTTGGCCGAAGTGTAACTGCTTTATTTGGAATCTGGCTTGGAATAGGTGTTTGACTTGGGATAATATTCATAAGCGGGGTTTTCAGGGCCCCTCTATGTGTGTTCTTTGTGGGTGTGGTGAGGAGGACTCTTCTCATTTATTTTTTCAATTTCCCTTTACTTTGTAGCTCTGGAATTTTTGGTGGGGAGTTTGGAATAGACCTTGTGTTCATGCTTCCTCCTTGGTGGATTTTTGGTCTAGCTTGGGAAGACCACCCTCGTTGGCTTCCTTTTTGTAGGATGTTTGGTATGTTGGGCCTATTTTCTTATTGTGGCAAGTTTGGTTGGAAAGGAATAGGAAGATTTTTAGAGGTGAAAACCTGTGGGTCCAACAGGTGTGGCACAAAATTTTAGGTATGATTCGTGAGACGATTGAAGCCAAGGGGGAGGTGGTGTTGCTGCTGGAGAAAGTAGATGCAAATATGGTGGATAGGCTGGGTATACATGGGTTATCTTCATCCTTTGCTTGTTGTAGGATAGGAAGGCATGTGAGGTAATAAGTTCAAAGAGTGGGGAGCTGGCTGCCCCCTCAGGCTGGCACTTTGAAGGTTAATATTGATGGCTCTTCCAAGGGAAATCTGGGACCTGTTGGAGTTGGTGGGGTTGGCAGGGACTCTTCTGGTTTAGTGGTTTTCCTCTTTTCTGTCCATAAAGGTTTGCAGACTATTAACCTTATGGAAGGTTTAGCGATCCTCTACGCTTTAGAAAGGGCCTATGCTTTGGGGTGGCACATGGTTATTTGTGAGTCTGATTCTCAGGTTTTGATCAACTTGCTTAATGAACAGAAGGTGTTCGATGTTAGCTGGAAGTTGGCAGTGATGGTGCAGTAGATTTTGTAGATTAGTTCCTTGATGGAGATGGTGTCTTTTGTCCACATTCCAAGGGAGTGGAATAGGACAGCTGATTGCCTAGCCAAATGGGCTTTTGAGCATTTAGATGGCTGGAAGATTGAAGAATGGGCACAGGTCCCCCATGAGCTTTGTCTGGACTTGGAGAGGGTTCTTGCTGAGGACAGAGTTGGTGCTGGTGTTGGTTGATTTTGTCTCTTTCTCTGTCTGCCTTGTTCTTTTGGGTTTCTTTAGGCTTTATCCCTTTGCCTTTATGTAATTCTTTCTTCGAAAGTTCAATAAAGTTTTTACCCCTTTTATTAAAATAGTTCATAAATAAATAAAATCATTGTTAAATACATAAAATAATTTTAAAATAACATAACTCTTAAACACATAATTAAATACTAAGTAAATAAAATATTTATTAAGAATAAAATAAATTTATACTATTATAATATATGTATGTACTCAAAATATAGGTTTATATTATTATATAATACTATATTATAATTGTTAACACAATAGATGAATAAGTCATGAAAAATTATAGAAATGACATCTATATAATTTAAATCAACTAAAATAAATTTATATTATATATAGTCAAGATAAATTCATATTATTATATAGTATACCTTATTATAATTGATAATATAAAGATAGATAATTTATATGAAAATATTAAAAAAATGATAGATGAAGTTAATAGATATTATATTAAAAAGAATATAAAAATGTACTCTAATGTTATAAGATTTAAAAAATCATTAAGATTAATTTGTAATAGATATATGTTTTAATTCTAATCTCATATGTATATAATATTTTGCTTGATCATTATTTATATTGTAAGTGACAACACCATTAATGTGAATAGGTGTGGTTCTATTAATATGAGTAGTTGTAATGGTTATTTATATATGTAGGAGTCATAATAAATGATCAATAATCAAACAATTAAGATAGAAATTTGTCTTACAAGCTTGAAAGTCGTGAGTCACATTTTACTTATTTAAATGTACAAATATTACTTACCAGCAATCACACCTTGTGCAATGGGTATGTTGGAGAGGTGTGGAGGGTAGATTAGGGAATTTTTTTGGCATAGATTTGTGCAACTTATATGAGGTCAATTAGTAGACAATTTATCAAATGATGTTGTATGTGCATCAAAGGTCTCAATGGAGAAGAGATAGCTTTAAATCAACTATAAATCCATTTATATGCATCCAAACACAACTGAAACAAAACCTCTAAATCAAGAAGTGTTGGAAGACAAGAATCACTGAGAGGGGGGGGGTGAATTAGTGATTCAACACAATCACAAGATTTTAAAATTTGCAAGGTTTTATTTGACTTTTAACCAAAATATCAAATGACAACTCAATGAACAAATTTCACTTAAGTTCCAACAGTATGATATGAATCATGAAAGACATATTATTAACAGAGACTGAACTTAAGAAGAAACTTTACACATTCAAATGTATTAGAGCTACACAAGAATCTTTAATGTGAGATATCTTGACTTATTGCAGAAATGAAAGAGGAATTTAACAATGTTTAATGCAACTGATGACATAAGATAAATGAGACCAATCACACATATAAAGCCATCACATAACACAAAATTTGTACTAAGTGGAAAAATTCTCAAGGGGAATAAAAACCACTCAAAAAATCTTTCTTTATTCAATTAGAGCACCAACTCTTTCAAGTTTGAGAGCACCAATTCTTTCAAGTTTGGGAACACCAACTCTACAACAATCAAAAGCACCAAATTTTCAAAAAAATTATAGGAGCATCAACTCCTCTACAATGCATACCAATTATAGTATTCTATCAGAACCCTAGAAGTACAATTTGCAGTCCTAGAATTCAATAGAAGACTATAAAAATTATCAATAAGCACATTGAAGAATGTTGTATGAGACAAACAACATCTTCCTTAAGCATAATAATCTAAGTATCAATATAAATATTTTCAATGCAATACAACTTCTATATAGTATATCTGAAACATCACATTCCTCTTTCAGGCCATACAAGAAAAAAAAATGTTTAAAAGCCATCTTTTAAAGACACTAAAAATAATAATCTCTGAAAGCAATTTTTGTAACTGTAAGCCAAATCGAGTTAGGGTTTAAATGAAAAACCCTAAATAGTCTTCCTTCAAAAACAAACCCTTGCCACAAAAACAATTACAAATATCACAACCAAGAAATTATTCAACTGAATCTTGTTATCCAGAAACCCTAACAGGTTTAAATAGATTTACCACATATTTTTGCTATAACTGCCAAATATTTAGAAATGATATTAGCATAAAACAAACAATTTTCATGCCCTTAAAATAATCCTTTCCTTAGCCAATTCTCTCAAGGACGATAAGAGGCAAGATGTTTTTTTTGTATTACCTGTTTATGGTGGAAGGGAATCAAATAAATACCAAAAAAATTAGTTCATAACTACCCATCTAAAGACCTCCATCTACAAGCTCTGCCACTTCTCTTTTCAACTTCCACAATCAACAATCTTCCAACTTCCACAACCGACACACATTCTCTTAACCAATTCAATATTACATATTCTGCAGAAATGTTCATGGCGGATAGGGTTCTTCTTAAAAATGTCTTTTACCCTAGTTTTTCCTTCCTTCAAGTCTTTCGAAGACTTTACAAAAGAACATAATCATTTGAAATCTACAACTTTTCAATCAATACTGTCAAGAAATAATAATCCTGCTAAAAGTGCCAACACAATAATATCAACAATGATAAAAGTCCAATATCACATGTTTAATGTGATCAAAACTTAAGCACAGAAACAATACCTTTACCCAAGCTTTTAAAAAAAGCTTTTAATCTTTAGTGCCTAACTGCTTTGGCATGTCTCATGACTTAGTATGCCCGACAAGGGATTTTTCCTACTTTGTTTAATAAAGATCTCATATCTCTTAAGTGACTGATACCTTAATGGTGTAAATGATAAGTATTTCAATATCCTTAACATAGGACATATCAACCATGAAATCCTTCAAAAACATACACCAATGTAATACAATGAAATACAAGTTTCCCGAAGTCATATGCTTTATGACACCATGAATTAATGTCTTGAAGACCCCTTTAGCAAAATAATCAATGAAGAGAATATATACAAGTGACTTGAACTTGTAATCTGCATTATCTTGAAACTTGTATGTTTTGTGCAAACATAAGATATGCCATTCATATCACATTTGAACTATCAACCCAAATAAAAACAAAATTGCACAAATGTATAAACAAGTGTATACCTCAACAAGAACCTGCCAGTATATATGTCAGCCAAAGTATGTATGTCATTGTACATTGTGTCTAAGATGATTGTTCAATAAGTAAATTCCTTTATGCAAAGAATAAACCTGACTTGTAGCACCTTGTCAAAATGAAAGATAAACACTATTAGCATAAACATGTATCAAGAGTATCAATATGTATCAATATCCCATCAAAGTGATATAAACTGAGCCAAGTAAATCACTGTGTAGAGCATCATATGCCACCAAGATCAAACCATCACAACTGTATGTCATATGCCACCTGTGTAGAACATCATATGCCATCAAGATCAAACCATCACAATTGTTTATCATATGCCACCAAGATCAAACCATCACAACTGTATAAACCATTAGGTATCATATATTATCCAAACCAAGATTTTGTCATCAAGGACAACCAAATCACAATAAACAATTGAAATCCAACAAGAAGATAATCGAGCTTCATTACCAATAAAATCATATTACATTTACAATAGGGAGAGAGGGAGAGATAGGGAGAGATAGGGGTAGAGAGAGGGAGAGATAAAGGGTGTAAGAGAAAGAGAGAGAGAGGAGTAAGGAGATGGAGAAGGAAAGATATGAAGAAGGATAGGGAGAGGGAGAGATAAAGAGAGAGGAGAGAGGGATGTATAGAGATGAAAGAGATAAATATATAGAGAGGGAGAGAGGAGAGATAAAAAGATAAAAATAGAGAAAGGAAATGAATATAGAGGGGTAGAGAGAGGGAGAGAGATGGAGAGATATGTAGAAGTTGAAAAACCAGCTTCACAGTCCCCAAAATCACTTGCAAGCAATCACCTATCACATGCAAAGATATTTAGAACAAAAACAACAGAAGTTCTGTAAACCCTCAGAGCCAATGTGTGTAAGCAAAAATCAAGATTATTGATTATTGAATGAAATTGTTTTACAAATAATACAAAAGCCTTCAAAAAGGCAATGATGCAATAAAGCATGAAAAGACAACCCTAATCTTATCTTGAGAAAAAAGACAGCTCAATGAGATAAGATAAGAATTAAATAATAATTATCCTAGGAAATAAATAATTACCTAAGTAAACTTATCATAAAGTGTAATTAAATAATTAATTACACCAACACCCCCCCATAAGTGCAACTTAGGGAGAAGAAAATTATTATGCAAAGATGAGTCCTGACAACAAGGCCTATTCAAGTACTCATGTACAAAATGCAATTCAAACTAAATCAAACAGGGTAAAGGAGAAAACCACATGGGAACAAAACTCCTCTCCAAAATAGAATGCAATAAACTACCTAAGTGATGAAAAATGGAAGACTCCATAAGACCTCCCAAGGACACCATTCATCACAAAGATACATGAAAGAATCCCCCCATAAGAGAGGAAGAAAGAGACCACATCTCCCCCCTAGAATGAAGTAACTCCAAAAGAAGTGAAGAAACTGCATCTCCAAAAAGAAGTGAGGGAAGAGGCTGAATGAAAGAAATCTCTGAAGGTGGAATAGGTGCAGCCCAAGATGTCTCCATAGAAGTAGGTGTGACCTCAACAAATGAAGAAGTCGGAGTAGGTGAAGACTCAATAGAAACCTCCAAAGATGGATGATCAACAGGATCCTGCTGCACTGAAACAGAAGAAGCAACAAGAGGTGGAGGAGATGGAATGGAAGGCTTGAGAACAGGATCCGAAGTGAGAAATCCAATGTTCAAGAAGCCAAATCTCTCCTCTGAATGATGATGCACACTCGAAGTGTGAGGAACAGCTATAGGAACAAAAGCACCACCAGTAGCTAAATCAGTGAAAGAATACAACCGAGATGAGTGATCCACTATCACAGTAGCAATAACTGCTCTACTCTCCAAGTCTCTGATGATAACCGAATCAGGTGTGAACTCTACAAATCTCCCATTGCCCCCATGTGTTAGCTGATAGATGGAAAGAAGGTTATTGTTCAAGTGAGGGACACACAAGACATCTTGAAAGGAGTGATCCCCAAAACTAATAGACCCCTTCCATGTAACACTCATGTAAGTGTTGTTTCCCATCAAAATGGGAGACATTGTGCAAGGTTCAAAGGAAGTGAACATAGACTGCGAAGATTCCATATGATGAGATGCTCCTGAATCTAGAAGCCATCTCCCTGATCCAATACCTGAAGAAGCACAAAGAGCATGTCCCCTCATATCTGATGAAGTATGTAAACCAGCTGTACCTGTGTTATGTTGCTCTAAAGAAGAAGAAGAATGAGGAGAAGAAGATGATGTAGACATCCTAGAAGGCAAATCAATCTGATGTTTCTAAAGAAGATGTTTCAGCTCATCAATGTCCTTCTTGTAACAATTATGTTCTGCATGTCCTTCCCTCTTGCAATATGCACATGTAGAATTCTCCTTCCTACATGATTTCCCCTTATAAGAGGAGGATGAATTTGAGGACTCCTTTTACTACTCATGAGGTTTGGAATCCTTTTGTTTCTGTTTCTTGTCTTTTCCTATAAAAGCCTTCTGATCTCTGGGCTCCTGTGATGCAATAAGTGCATGTGAAGAGGAAGAAGGTTTCATGGTGCCCATGCTAGCTAACTTAGCTTGCTCTCAAGTGAGAGATGAAGCAAAGTCATCAAGAGATGGCATAGTGAATCTCGTACCAAGTGCATCCATAGTGGCATAAAAGGTAGATACAAAAACTGAATAATCTGGTCCAAGCTTAGAAAGAATGGACAATATCAACTAAGAGTCTTCTTTCTGAACACCACACTGTGACAACTGTAATCTAAGAGACTTGAGTTTGGTGAAAAACTCTTGGATGTTGTCAAAATCCATAGGATTTAAGCCAATAATCTCATTCTCTAACTGAAACCCTCTCATAGTATCCCGCTTCCCAAACAAAGACTCCAAAGTAGCCCATATCTCATTTGGTGTAGTGCAAGACTCAATGTGAAAAAGGTCAAATGAAAGAGAAAGACATAATGTACCATAAACTTCATCACACCTATTAAACCATTTTCTCTTTTCAATAGCACCTGTAGGTTCAATTTTTGTACCCATGGTTACCCTATACAACCCTTTATGTTTCAAGTGAATCTCCATTTGTTTTTTCCAACCAAAATAGTTGAATGGAGTAAGGGGTGCAATATGATGTAAATCCATGACAGAAAACAACAATATATACTCTCAAAAGAAAAATAATGCTCGCTGATCTCAAAAAAATTGCTTGATTGCACACTTCCCAAGAAAATAACTGAAAAGGTAAACGTTGAGATCAAACAGAAATATCAGATACCTGGTAAAAAAAATCTAAAAAATAGTTCTGAGATCTGTGTAGAGCACTGAACCAGCTTTCCAACGCCTGCTTGTTTTCAAAAAACGGAGCCAGAACGCAAAAGTTATGCCTCCCGGAGTGAAAACAACAACTTCTGGCTTTGAAAGGCAAAAAAGGCATCAAAATGAAAAAATCAGAAAATCAAACCACCACCATCAGATCCGTTGTCGAATCAGCTTTCCGGCGATATCTCATTTTTGAAGAAATGACTACGTTTTCCCAAGTTGTGAGAAAATGAAAAAAAGGCCTCTAAAAAGGCACTTCCCACTAATTAGGAGCAAAAAGTTGGCCCTCAGGGGCTAAAAAATTTTTGGCCCTTGGTTTGCATGTGACCAACCGCTGCATAAAAAGGTGCTCTGGGCTTAAGCGCGACCCTTGGTCACAGATGTGACCACTGGTGAGTGTTGAGGAGCTAAATGCCCGGCGGGGGCTAGGGGCTTGGCTCCCGATCCCGGATATGACCTCGGCTAGCGTATGGAGCCCATGGGCAGTGTAGTCGATGGCGATGTTGGTAGCCGACGGTGGTGGTAAATTGCGGTGGCATGGCGGTGATCCGGTGACCGCTTGGCGGCATTTCGGTGGTGCAGGCCTTTTTAATTGGCCGCACAATTTTTTCAAAAAAAACTTTGATTTTTTTAAAAAAATTTAGCCTCGATCTGTGTGCTGGGGAGGTCGTACGACCTCTCTGGCTAATTTTTTTGCCTTTTTACCAACTTTCACCAAAATAAATGAAATGAAAGGCGTTTCTGGGGTTTTTGGACGCTCTGATCGCAATGGCGATGTCCATTCGAGCCCAAAATGCTCTAAAATTTTGGCTACCCCCAGATCTATAAAAAATCAATTTGACTTGAAACACTTGCATAGAAAAAGATGCTGTGAGAGAATATCTTCAAATTGCGAATAAGTAGCAATAGGTCTAGAGCTCTGATACCATGTAGAAGTTGAAAAACCAACTTCACAGTCCCCAAAATCACCTGCAAGCAATCACCTATCACATGCAAAGATATTCAGAACAAAAACAACAAAAGTTCTGTAAACCCTCAGAGCCAATGTGTGCAAGCAAAAATCAGGATTATTGATTATTGAATGAAATTGTTTTACAAATAATACAAAAGCCTTCAAAAAGGCAATGATGCAATAAAGCATGAAAAGACAACCCTAATCTTATCTTGAGCAAAAAGACTACTCAATAAGATAAGAATTAAATAATAATTATCCTAGGAAATAAATAATTACCTAAGTAAACTTATCCTAAAGTGTAATTAAATAATTAATTACACCAACAAGATATAAGGGTAGAGAGGGATGGAAATATAATTATATAGAGATAAAGGGAGAAATGGAAGAACAAATATGGATACATCGAGATAGAGAGGCAAAAAGATATTAATATAGAGGTTTAGGGAGAGGGAAAGGGAGAGGGAGAGGGAGAGAGAGAGATGGATGGATAGAGAGAGGGGGACATGTCTAGATATAGAGGGGGAGAGAGGAAGATAGAGGTAGAGATGAAGATAGAGTGAGAGAGGAAGAGGGAGACAAATGGATAGAGAGATAGAGAGAGGTAGAGGGAGAGGTAAATATAGGTAAAGATAGGGAGATAGAGAGGGAGAGATAAAGATATATATAGAGAGAGAGAGGGAGAGGGAGAGGGAGAGGTAAAGAGAGATAAATGGTGAGATAGATTGATAAAGAGATAGAGAGGGAAAGAGGGAGATACATACATATAGAAAAATAGGAATAAGTAGAGATAGACAAATGGAGATAGGCGGAGATAGAGGGGGAGAGAAAGAGGGATATAGATATATGGAAAGAGAAAGAGAGAGATAGAGATATATGGGAAGATAAAGGGATAGAGGGGTAGAGATAAAGAGATAAAATAAAATAATAGAGAGAGGGAGGGAGGGAGAGATAGAGATATAAAGAAAGAGATGGGGAGGGAGAAACATGAAGTGTGTGTGAGTGAGAGAGATATGGAGATAGAGATAGAGATAGGGAAGGAGAAACAAGGAGTGTTTATGTGTACGTGAGTGAGAGAGACATGGAGATAAAAATAGAGAGGGATATATATATATATATATATATATATATATATATATATATATATATATATATATATATATATATATATAGAGAGAGAGAGAGAGGTACATGGAGAGGTAAGGTATAGAGATAGGGAGAGAGATAGAGAGGATGATAGAGATGGAGATGGAGTATATCTTTCACATCTTTCGTATAGAGATCATCTAGTGAATGTAGCTATTAAGGGGCACCATAATATGATCCAATAAAGTTATTAATGGAGAAGTGATAACTTCAAATCAACTTACAAGGATCTAAACATGATTAAAATAAAACCTTTGAATTAGGAAGATAATTGGGCTTCATTATCAATAGGCTCATGTTATCTTTGCAATAGGGAGAGAGGTGGAGAGAGGGAGAGGTAGTGATAGAAAGAGGGAGAGATAGAGGGGGGAGAGTGAGTGAGAGAGAGGGGTAAGGAGATAGTGATATAGAGGAAGATAGAGATGAGGAAGGAGATGGAGATAGAGAGGAACACTTATTTGTTAAAAAAAAAATCATCCCCAAAGACCATCGTGCATTAACTAATAGAAATAGATTGATGAGCATATGAATTTATTGTAGGATGAAGTGACACTTAATGACCTTTGAAAGTCCAATAAGCCTCATTTGTATCTAGTCATGTTTTTCTATCTTTTTTCATAAAGAGATCCTTTGGAAAAGTATCTTGAGACTCCACTTTTATATGGTTGAGAGTTGGAGTTATCTTTTCAAGCGGGCCCAATCTATCTTTTTTTTTTTTAAATCGTAGGAATTGAGTAGGCCCCCTATAAATTATAGTGTACCTCATAATTTTTTTTCATGTGATCGGTGATGCCGACATGACACACACTTCGGTACCACAGGGATGAAAGGGAGACTAGATCTTGTGATCTCTTGCCTATAGATGCTTTAGCCGATTGACCTAGGCCTCCACCCCAATCTATCTTTCTTCTTGTGCTTGCCTTGTCTTAATTCCTTTTTGTTAAATTAGTTTGCAATATATTTTAAATATATTTGGAATATTTAAAGGTTTTAGAAAATTAATTGTATTTAAATAGTAAGAATGATGACTTTTTATTATTATATCATTTATCAAAGTTTTATTTTTTGGTATAATTAACCTTTATTTGACCCCTAATAATTTTGATGGATTGGATCATTTACTTGTGATAGTTGAACCAAATTATAATTACGCCAAGAGGCGTATTACAATGACATCCATCAAAAAGCAAAATTCAATGTAAGGAAAAAATCTTTAGTTTGAATTTGACGTTCAAATGACATGCAGCTAGCATAACTACATTCATTGTATGTAGATGTTTTTTCAAGCAGATTTAAAGTAGATTTAAAAATAGTTTAAAATCAATTTGATATCTTATTCACTCTAAAATACTTATTTTTTATATCATAATCAAATTTTTTTTTTAAAAGAGGGTAAAAACTTTATTGAATCATAACAGCATTACAAAGTCCAAAGAAGGAAGCCACAAGGGGCCAAAACAACAAGAATTAAGTCACACCCAAGAAGCACCTCATATCCTCAGCAACCCACTCCTCAAGAACAGGGGCCATATCAACAGGGAGATTGCTCCAATCATCCACAGACCAAGAATCAGTCTTTTCCGACGCCCATCTAGCCAGCCCATCACCACCCTATTCCACTCCCGTGGAATATGACGGAAAAACAATGGACTCCAAGGTAGAGCACAGAGAAATAATCTGTTTGACAACCACAGCTAGCTGCCAATTCACATCCTCCAAATTTTGATTATTCAACATATCAATAACCACCTGAGAATCAGCTTCACAAACAATCCGCCGCCATCCAAGGGAAACCGCACGCTCAACCGCCAAGAGAATAGCGCTAGCCTCCATAAGATTATTAGTTTGCAAACCACGATACATAGAAAAGAAGAAAACCACCACTCCAAGGCTATCTCTACCAATACCACCAACCCCAGCATGCCCAGGGTTACCCCTAGAAGACCCATCAGTATTAATTTTCAACTCCCCTAGAGCAGGTGGGCACCAAAAGCCCTCACGAGCAACCCTCTCACGCCCACGCCTACGATGCACTTTACTCATAATACACTTCCCCCCTGTGGCAAGACCCAGGGAATTTACAACACCCAAGTCCCCAGGAGCAATCGGTACAGACAAGTCACACTTTGCAGTCAAAGTCTCCAGCAAAGCCCCAAGAATTCGCCTCCAAAGTTGCCCCACGAGCAATTTTTTATCCAAGAATATTCTTCTGTTACGTTCCAACCAGATTTGCCAAACAATCAAACTAGGACCAATGCTCCAAGCAATTTTAAGAAAAGAGGTTGTAGCAGGAGAAGAACCCTGTCTCTTCCAAAAATCCTCCAAAGAAGAGACATGGCAACATGGTAAGCTCCAAAGATTCCACCAGTGATGCCAGATAGTCTTAACAAAAGAGCACTGAAAAAATAGATGTGATAAGCATTCATCATGCTGACCACATAGAATGCACATGGAGGGGCCCTGGAACCCACGTTTGCAAAGATTATCCCAAGTAAGACACTTACCTTGAACCACGAGCCAAGAGAAAAAATTACACTTAGGCCAAGCAAATTTATTCCAAGCATGCTTCCACCAAGAAACCTGGGAGCTTCCAAAGACCTGTTTATCCAAAACCTGATAACCAGAGGCAACCGAAAATTTTCCTTTCAAGTCAGGTCCCCAAGCAAGCACATCAGCCCCTTGGAGAGAATTGCAGACACGACTCGATAAAATCTTAGCAAGCTCTTGACGATCCTCCACTGCACCACCAGGAGGCCAATCCAAGGGGCTCTTCCACCTAGACACAGAAATTTGACCCAAAGATTGTTGAGATTTAAAATCAGCCACATGACTCCAACCCGCCTCCACAAAAATCTGGCACAAATATTGGAGATGGGGATGAGATGACACAATGGGTGGGTATCCATCCCAAGAATCATACCAGAAAAGAGCATCTCGACCCCCATTACAAACCCAAAAAAGTCCCTGTTTAACCAACTTGGCACCACGTTTAAGGGTACTCCAGATCACAGAGCCTTTCCCCTCCATACTAAACCTTGATACCTCCCTACTTTCTACTGCCCCCAAATATTTGAAGGTCAGAATTTTAGCCCAGTACATATGCTGTTGAGAGCACCAGCGCCAATACAACTTAGCAGCCAAGGCCTGCCCATTCAAATCAGCCCGCCGTAAACCAAGACCCCCCTCTTGCTTTGGCCTACAAACAACATCCCACTTCACCAGACTCCATTTTCTATGAAGAAGATTACCAGCCCATAGAAACTGACGAGACAATTTCTCGAAATCTCTAATAAAACTTGAAGGAGCAGAAAGAACAAAGCATTTATAAATAGGAAGAGCCTGGACCACCGACTTTAAAAGAGTCACTCTACCTGCTGAAGAAAGCCACCTGCAAGTCCAATGACTGACCAATCCTCGAAACTTATCAAGAGTCTCTTGCCAAAACCTTTTGGGGACAGAGCGAACAGCAAGAGGGATTCCAAGATAGGAAAAAGGAAGCGAACCAATCTGAAACCGAAGGATACCAGCAATTCTCCTTTGAATACCTTTAGGAGTGTGGAAGAAATATATGAAGGACTTCCCCTCATTTATGCGCTGCCCAGAAGCCGCCAAGTAACTATCCAAGACACTGCACCAATTGAGAGCCTCCTCAACCTTAGCCCTGCCCATCAAAGCAGTATCATCTACAAATTGCAGATGAGACTGAGGGGGAATACCATCTCCCCAACTCCATCCCTGAAGCAAGCCACTAGCAACCTGAGCACGAATGAGTCTTCCCAGGCCTTCCGCAAGGAGGATGAATAAGTAAGGAGATAGGGGATCTCCTTGCCTAAGGCCTCTAGAAGCACCAAACAAACAAGTGGGCTCACCATTGATAAGCACCGAAAAGGAGGAGGAAGTGACACAACTCCTAACCCATTCAATCCAACCCTCAGCCAAGCCAAAAGCTCCAAGGATTTTAAATAGAAAACTCCATTTAACACGATCATAAGCTTTAGCCATGTCTAACTTGATAAACATAGATTTATCTTTTGAGGATTCCATAGAATGGATGGCCTCAGCAGCAATAACTACCCCATCCATGATCTGTCTTCCAGCAACAAAACCCCCCTGCTCTTCAGAAATTAAGTCATCAAGCCAAGGCTTCAGCCTTTCTGCGATCAACTTAGTAATAATTTTATACACAACATTACATAGAGCTATAGGCCTAAACAAATCCAAGGAGTTAGCTCCCACCTTCTTAGGAATAAGAGCTAAAAATGTAGCATTTAGAGACTTCAACATTTGTTTATGCATAAAGGATTCTTGGACAACCTCTAAAAGGTCCAATTTAACCACTTCCCAGAACTCCTGAAAAAATTCAATGGGGAATCCATCAGGCCCAGGAGCTTTACCTTTCTTCATCTGGAGTACAACCTTCTCAAGCTCTGACAAGGTAATAGGAGCAAGCAATGATTCATTCATTTCATTAGTCACCAGCTTCGGGATACAATCTAAAATTTTAGCTTCATCCTCCTCCGCAGGAGGCGAATCCTCAGAGAAAAGGGTAGAGAAATATCGAATGCATTCAGCTGAAATAGAGGCTGAAGAGGACAAAGATTCCCCATTAGGCAACAGAATAGAAGAAATAGCATTACCTTGTCTCCGATCCTTAACTGAGTTATGGAAGAAAGCAGTGTTTCGATCCCCAGCCTGGAGCCATTAAATACGAGACTTTTGTTTCCAAAAAATCTCTTCTCTTAACTCCCATTCCTCAAGCTCTTTTGTTGCAGCAACCTCTAATAAACTCAGCTCCTCTGAGAGGCCTTGATCTCGAATTTGTCTGGTAATTAGGTCTAGATTATCTTGCGCCTTTTGCTTTTCCTGAAATAAGTTACCAAAATGCTGCCTATTCCATCTTTTCAATCTGTATTTAACATACTGGAGCCTCTTTGAGAAAGAGTACATGGCAGTGCCATATGCTGGCTTCCCCTGATCCCACCAACTAGGGAGCAAAACATGAAGAGATTCATCCCTAAGCCACATGAGTTGGAACTTAAAGGTTTGTCTAGCACACCGTTGAGGCACATCAACCACTAGCTTAATAGGCCAATGATCATAACCACGACCATCCAAAATTTCAGAGCTTATCAACCACCTGTCCCCCACCCAAAAACTAGACACCAAAAATCTATCAAGTCTTTCAGAAATAGAGGCATCGCCAATTCTCCTATTATTCCAAGTAAAAAGACCATTGCCAGGTTTGATATCCACAAGATTCAAAGCAGAGATATTGTCCTGGAGCAATAATGCAGAAGCCTCCAACCTTGCAATACCACCTCGTTTTTCTACAAGCTCCGTGATAGCATTAAAATCGCCTCCAATAATCCAAGGATGGTAGGGAAATAAGCTGCGAACTAAATGAATGTTGGACCACAAAAGTTGCTTTCCTTGCAACTCCACAGGCGCATACACATTGGAGAAGAGAGCAATTTCCCCTGACATAAAACAAGAGGCCACCATGGAAAGGGAGGACCTGAAAGACACCCACCAAAGGGGGCAAATCTTACGCGGGTTCCATAAACATGCCACCCCGCTAGAAGACCCTTGAGCACCAATGCATTGGCATCCACCATTCCCCCATAACTTAGGAACTAGATCCATCATACCCTCCACAGAGAGCTTAGTCTCCTGCAAAAAAAGAACATCAGGCGAATGACACCTAATCAAATCCCGAACAGCTTTTTGTCTAGGGCCACTGTTCAAGCCCCTAACATTCCAAGAGAGAACTATCATTTTGAGGGGCATGAAAAATGCGAATCCAGAGTCTTGACTGACCCTGACTCCACCAAAGTCTCCCCTATCATCCTAATCTTTTCCTCATCCTTCTTCCTTCCCAGCTTAGAAATTTTCTCCGGCCCCCCTTCTTGAGAACTTTTTGCAGAACACCCAACTGAGAGGACGCCTTAATATTCTTCTTGCCCACCTCTGGACCAACTTTTTGCAAGAGGTGAACCTTATCCACACTATCTTTCACTACCTCAGCACTACCACCCAACTCAACCTGAACCTCCATTTGATGATCTGCCCCTAGAGCCGAAGTCCCATCAGTAAGCGGAGCCATAATCCCCTCTGAGTTGAGCAAAACCTGACTAGAATCTTTCCCAACCTCATCTAAGCATGGCACTCCCATACCCCCCTCCTCTTGGGGAGCAAGCATTGCCTCAACTAAAGGGCCATGCTGATCAATATCCAGAGTCCCATGATCTAGATCCAAAAATCCTGGGTTCACCTCCTGTTGACTAAGATCCTCTAGCACCTCAAACCTGTTGAAGGTGTCCTCCTCCTGCCTGTCCTTCAAAGTCCTTTTATGACCTTTATTTCTGTTTCAGCCTCTAACGGGAATAAATCCATCTTCCCTACCACCAAAACCCTGAATGGGGTCCTTGCCCTTATCCACCCTAGGTGGATTAGCTGAAGGTTGAGAAGAATGAGCCTCCAAAGGCTTGGCCTTTGGACATCTGCGCAGGAGGTGACCATACTCATGACAGAAACGACAACGGAAGGGAAGTGTTTCATAATCCAACTGTTGCACCCATGAATAATCTCCTGCACTCACTTCTAACGAGTCTGGCAATGGCTTACTTAAATCAATTTCTACACAAAACCGGGCAAAAGTCATTACCTTTTTTAATTTTGTTTGCTGAGAAGAACCCACAGGTTTCCCCAGCTTCGAGGCTAATAGGCACAACACATCCTCTCGCCAGCATTCCACAGGGAGCCTTGGAAGACGGACCCAAACCGGAACCCGATTCAGAAGTTCCTCTGTCGGGTTGAAGCCAGCATGCCATGGCTTAATAAATAAGCCCACCTGGTTATAAAAATACGGGCCCCCTTCAAAAATCCTATTCCGATCAGCCAAACAATCAAAAGTAACCATGAAGTAGTTATTTGCCAGGAGGCGGATCTCCATCTCTCCCTCAGGCATCCATGTCTTTTGAGCCCACATCTCCAAGAATTGCAAAGAAATTTTCAAACCTAAGAATTTGCAATAAAGAGAATGTCGTGCATAATAATCAATGTCTTCAGCCAACATCTCCATTGGAATGACTACGCTCGGCCTCTCTTTACACCGTTCGAGGCACCCATTAATCTTCGAAATTCTAGGCCCCCCTACCGAGCCCATCTCGACTTTCTCAGGTTCCACCGAGAAAAGATTATTATCAAAAATCTTCGAACCCTGTGGAGAGGGTTTTGATCCAAAAGCAGAACGAAAGTCCATATTGGGACAAACCCTAGAAGATTCTCCAGTATCCATCAAAGGGCACACAACGCAAGATGAGCAAGCAAGGCCCAAATAAAACCAAGAGCCCTTCGAAGAAGGCACACTCCACTGGACACCAAGGTCGCAACCTCCCAACCCCAGAATACACACCTGCTGCAAAAGAAAAGAGCCTCCCCCCAAATAGCGTAAAAAAAACCCACCCCCAAGAAGCTTCAGAGAAGAAGAGAACAAATCTGACCCCCAACTACACATGCAGCCACCAAAAGACCACATGCAGGCCGAGCCTAGATGGCTGCGGCCTCATGCAGCGCTTGCAGAGCCATCCTCGAGTTCATCCAATGTCATCCCTAAGTTTTTACGTTTTAAATGAATCATTTTTTCTCTTTATTAGTTTTAAATTAATATTATATAACTTTAGTAATTTTTCATAATTTATATTCTTAATTTAATTTTATATTTAAATCAATTAATTTTTATTTATTTTTAAATCCAACTTATATTGATATTATTTAATTATATATCATTTTAGATTGATTATTTTACAAATATAAGATATTTATTTTTTCTCTAACTAAAAGGAGATTGTTTTTAATCAAAAGTGGTATTTTTTTTTGTAAGCAAATATTTACAATACTTATTATTTTTCTCATAAAGTTGTGATTTTTTATTTTTGGCAATCATGTCAACTTTAATTCCTGAAATTAAATTAAATTCTTCTAACTATCATTCTTGGAAAACTCATATATGCTTTATTTTTCGGTTTAAACATCTTTTAGATGTAGCTACAGATCCTAAATCTAAACCAGGTTCATCTGCATCCAAAGATGAAATCGAAAAATGGAATCTCAAAAATGAAGAAGCCCTTGGCCTCATAGGTATCTCCATGTCACCCAAACTTTATGTTCACATTGGGACATGTACAACTGCCTATGAAGCATGGGACAAACTCAAAATAATTTATGATAGTATAAATGAATCAAGAAAAATTCATATTCAAGATCAACTTTAAGATTTGAGGTATTCTAATTTTAAATCTATGGATGAATTTTTATTGAAATTTGATGCTTTAAATTGTCAATTGGATGGTTTAGGAGTTAAATTAGATAATCTTAGATTAATTCATCTTATTCTTAAAAAGTGTCTTCCTAGACAATTTCAACAATTCATTACTAATATTCATGCTCAATTAGCTATTCCTTCTTTAGCTACTCAATTAACTTATGATATTTTTCGTGATTTATTAAGACAAGAAGAGGCTAAGTTAATTCAGTTTGGTACTCTTAAGTCTAATGAACATGCTTTTTTGTCTAATCATAAGCAAAATTTTAAACCTCAATCTAAACAACATTATAATTCCAAACCTCATTATAATAATGGCAATGATCCTAGAGAGTTTAACTCTTCTAAGAGACCACATTGCACTTATTGCAATAAGGATGGTCATTGGAAAAATACTTGTTTTAAAAAGAAAAATGAGAAAAAGCCTATGAATCAAAATAATCAACAGTTTCATAACAATGGTAATCAATCTAGACGTGCTTTTACATGTAGTTTTAATGTTTCTAAACCTTTTGAATGGGTTAATGATTCAGGTGCATCTCAACATGTTACTTCACATAAAAAGTTTGTTTTTTAAATAACTTCACAAGTACTTTATTATTGGACTTGATCAACCCAATAATAGTGTACTTGTTTTACTCAATTATATTTGGAATATGAAAAGGGGATATTCATGTAGTCATGAATGCATGAATATCGTCTTAAATGACTTATTTATACTTAATAATTATTCTCTTCATAGTATGCATTTCCCATTATTCCATCACAATTTTTTTTAATATTATTATCATTATTATTTATAACTTAAGGTGGATTGATTTGTGGCTTGAGAAATTATCATTCTCTCTACCTAAGTCTTGATCTATTGTAATATTTAAAACAAACCTAGTGTTTCCTTCTCAACTACAATTATGTTGTTTTGATAAAGGGAATTTGATATTTTATTGTGTCTCATTAATATGATATTATGCCTTATTGGTAAATTTGGATTTTTGATGGATTTATTTCATCTATATTTTTGCAAATTAAAAGCTCATTGGAGTATTTGCCTTCTTGATGGATTTATTCCATCTATATATGTTTTACAAATTAATCACTTTATCAAGTCTCAATGGAGCCTTTATATATTTATTTTATGCGCTAGACGCATTTGCAGTAATGTTGCATAGGGAGCCCTATCTATAATGAATCTTATATTTTATCAAGTCTCATTGAGTTTTGGGACCCATGGAAAATATTTCCATCCACTTTGATGGTATGCACTTACTTATTTATGATGAACTTAGATCTATTTTCTTAATTGATGGGGATCAAGTTCTTGAAACTCTTATGTTTCATTATTTTATTGAAGGCAATATGGTTTTTATACCATTATTAGGACTATTGATATTAATTTTTTTTTTTAACTAAGGCACTATGGTTTTTTTATAAAACCATCTTTAGGACTAATTTTCAAAGTCCTTTATTATTAATCTTGATACAATTTCCCTTTACAATACAACAAATGATGTAGTGAGAGGAAACCTAGAACTATTATTGCAATGTCTAGATATATTGACATTTTATAATTTGGGTTATCCTTTCTTTCTATCTCATGGTTTCATTAAAAGTAAAAATGATCCAAATTTATATATTAAGCATAGTGAAAATGATATTGTGATTATTATTTTATATGTTGATGATTTAATTGTCACTTCTAGTTCTAACATTTTGCTTAGTGATGTTAAGTCTCAACTCAATCAACAATTTCAAATGAGTGATTTGGGCCTATTACATTATTATTTTTATGCAAAATTGGAAAACACCTAAAGTGTTGGATTGGTTTCTAGATTTATGTCTAAACCACAGCAAACTCATTTTAAAGTTGCAAAAAGAATTTTAAGATATGTTAAAGGCACTCTTAATCTTGGTCTCTTTTACGATTCAACTTGTGATTTTTCTATAAAAGGTTATACTGATTTAGATTTAGGAGGTGATCCCAATGATGGGAGATCCACTTGTGGTTATTGTTTCTTTGTTGGATCAGGTGCAATCTCATGGAATAGTAAGAAACAACAATCTACTTCTCTTTGTTCTACAGAAGCTGAATATAAAGGTTGTACAAATGCATCTAAAGAAGCATTATGGTTAAGAAGATTACTTGAAGACTTGGGTCTACCTCAAAGGATCCTACTCCTTTATATTGTGATAATCAAAGTGCTATTGCTTTGGCAAAGAATCCAATTTTTCATGCAAGGACCAAACACATTGCTCTTCAACATCATTTCATTAGAGAGCAAATTGAAGACAAGCAAATTTCTCTTTTGTATTGTAAAGGTGAAGATCAAGTTGCAGATATTCTCACCAAAGCTCTTTGTAAAGATAAATTTCTCTTCCATTGTAAAAATCTTGGATTACAACCCATTGAAGGGTTTGATGTAACCTCCCCAAGTAAAGCTTAAGGGGGGATGTTAGAAGATTAATCTTTACTTGGTAAAGGTTATTCTTTAATTGTAATTATTTATTAACTTGTAGGAATATTCCAAAGGAATCCCTACAAGTCTTTTGTCCTTTTTGTCATCTCACACATGTGTGAGGATGGCTTATTTTTAATTCCTTTATTAAGGAATATTTGTAACCACCTCCTTAAGAGGTGACACTTTGCACACACATAGATGAATGGTGGCATTCATTGAGTTGGGAGTTACATTATAACTCCTTCTTCTCACCTCTACTTATTGAGGTGCCTCTCCTCTCATTCTTCAAGACTCATGCAAGCAAGCTAAGGCTGAAGCTCTCTCTCTTTGTATTATTCTTTAGGCATTTTGCCTCCATTCATAATATTGGGGTTTTTTCTTGTTTTTTCCCCTTAACAAATTCTTGTGTCTCTCTTGCTTTGGTGGTGCTTGGTTTGGCTACTTCAATTTATTTGGTAATATCTTTCCTTCAAACAATTGCTCTTTATTAGTACTTTCCATTGCTCTTTTTTATTTCCTTTCAAATTCTATACCATATTTATGTTTAAGCATCATTCTTATGCTCCCTATGAGAGGAATGGCATTACTAGCAATGGGTTTGGTTCTCACAAAGTTTTGTAAAATATTTAATTCGTCATCTATCCTTAGCCTCCCCTATGTAGGGAGTTGATTATCAACACTATTATAAAGAGAGTTAGAAAACCCAAGATCCACAGCGAACGATGTATCATTGGATGACATGAGTCTCAAACTATGTCTCACAATAGTATTGCTAATAGGACACCAAGTTGTAAAGCTCATACAAGTTTCACAAACTCGATGTCAACCCAAAATGGAAAGAGGAAAAAGTGCAATGTAATGACCCATCATGCAATTTTTAGATTCTAAACAAGGTAATTTTTTGATTGCACTATGCAAATTATGAAAATGAAGTCCTGTAAATGTGATTTTGAAATTAGGCAATGCACTAAATGTACCAAATCAAGCTAAATATGATAGAATTAATGAAACAAAATTCTGCAAATAGTAACAAAAGTCTGAAAGTAGCAAACAAAATTGCAAAAATGAAGATTTTAATGCCCAGAAATTCAAATTATGACCTAATCAGGGACTCATTCACCCTAGGACGAATGGGTCTTAGATGAGGTTTTTGAAACAAGCTTTTACATATTTTTAAGTGCTTTTCAGATTTAGGTTTGTTACAAGTTTTAGTTTCAATTTTCTATGAATTTAATGTGGAATGCAATTGCAAAATGTGATAAAAATGATAACCTAGAACACCTAATTTAATATGCAATTTCGTTTCAATTTTTAAATGCAAGCTAATATGATGTAAATGATATACAAGACTAATATTTTTGTATTTTTTAGATTTAAAGAATACAAAATATGCAATCCTAAAACCTTTAATGAGATGCAAAGTTGAATGCAAATTAGACACCCTAAATGAGACCTGATTCAATGCAAATTGATGCAAATGAATGCAATATCTAAATCTAGGATGAAAAAGGACTCCAGAATCAAAAAATGCAATGATCAAAGGTCGGGTTCACCATAATGAAACATAGAAAAATAGGTTCACCAAAATGAAACAAGTATGATGCACCTATTCTTCTAATTTCATTCAAAATGTGTGTTATAATATACAAATGAGAAATAAAAATTAAATCTAACTGAAATAGTGATGAAAAGGGAGGTCTGAAAAGGGTCAAATGTTGTTTTCCTATCCCAAATTTTATTTTTCAAACCTCACTAAGGACTCATTCGCCCTATGGTGAATGGGTCTTGGCTAGGGCTCTGAAAAATCGGTTTTTGGGTTCTATTATGTTCAATTTGCACTCCCAAATTTGAGTCAAACATTGTCAGAAAGTCAAAAATAAAACTTGTAGCTCAGTTTCCATGATTTGACAACTTTTCTTGCATCTTTGACAACTTAGCAACTTTCTCCAATTGATCTTCAACCTAAAACCTGCAATCACATATCAAAGAGAGAAAAATGTTGTTTGTTAGGTAGTAGGGGTTTCCCTTGGTCAAACCCTATTTTGGTAATTAAACCTTGAAATGAATAAAAGCATGAAAGGAATGGTGAATGAACAAATGCAATGTAACAACTCACCAAACCTTATTTGAAACCTTGGATAAATCTATAATCTAGCATGAAGTGGCCTCAATGAATGTAGATCTTGATCATGAAACTTGATTAGAGATAATGCCTTTGAATATACTTGAGAGATCTTGAACACTACATCAATACATTAGCTCAAACAACATACATGATGCAATACATCTTTGACATGATGAGATGAATCTTGATTGCTATAATATTCTTACAATAATCTACCCTTGAATGACTTAGAAATGCTCTTAAATACTCTATCAATGCTCTTGTGAAATCTTAGGATGCTTGAATCAAAAATTGCTAGGTAAAACTAAGTGAAATAGCCTTGCATTTATACATATCTTAACATTAGTTCCCAAAATTCAAATATCACAAGCCGACATTGGATTATAGATTTGAAATCATTAAAATACCGCCAAAAAAAAATTCAAAGAGGGGTCCTAGGTTTAAGTGAGGAATGTGGCAAATGGGTCCTAGGCCACTTACCTAGGACACACATCAAACAAGGTGAGATGTTATGCAAAATTAGGGTCCTAGGACTGAGTGAGGACCCATTTTCCATGTGGCAAATGGGTCCTAGGTCACCTACGTAGGACACACATCTTCCAAAATTAAGTGTTGTGTAATGGAATTTATGAATGTCAGGTTTTATCTCTCAAAAATTACATTTAATTAGGCTTGGATTTGAATTAAAGGGGCCAATTAAGGTAAATTAACCTTAATCAATTAATAAAGCTCTAGATTAAAGTGAAAGTGTAAGGATACACTTTACAACACCCAAAATAAGGCACAATTAAGTCCATTTAGTTTAAAAGGGCCCTAAACTTAATGTGAATATGAAAAGCATATTACAACACTAAATTAAGGCAACATTAGGGTCATGTTATTATTAATTATTCCCAAATTAAGTGTGAAAAAGGGATGCTTTTTTCGTTACTACATAACCTAAATTTCACCCTAATTGAACTTGAACATTACCCTAATTGAACCCAAACCATAACCCAAACCCTAATTGAATCCTAACTCTATCCCTAATGGTGACCCCATGCTTTATTTTAGAACCCTAACCCTAACCCTAAGCTCAATCTTCAACCTAATGCTAAGTTGAAGCTTTATTGTAGTACCCTAATTGAACCCTAACCCTAACTCTAATTAAATTTCAACCCTAACCCTTATCCTAATTCTAACCCAAACCATGATTCTAACTCTAACACTAACCTTAATTCTAATGGCAACCCTAATTATAACTATAATAAAATTGAACCCTAACTATAACCCTAATTACAAATAATCCTATTTGATCCATAACCCTAGTTGAGTCCTAACCCTAACCCTAACCTTTACCTCAAACTTTATCCAATAACCCTAACATTAATTGTAGCCCTAATTGAACCCTACACAACTGTAACCCTAACTAAAACCTAATCAACAACCCTAATTTAACCTAACCTTAACCCTAATTTAACTCTAATTTAACCCTTTTGAATCCTAAACCTAATTGAACCCTAATCCTAATTGATCTCTAATCCTATTTCTAATTGAACCATAACCTAATGCTAACCCTAACACTAACCATAATTGAACCCTAATTGCATCTACAACTCTAACATTAAATGAACCTTAACCTTGACCCTATTTTAAATCTAACACTAATTGAACCATAATTAAACACTAATCCTGATCATAATTTACACCTAGCCTTGATAGTAACCTTAATTGAAACCTATATCTAACCCTAATTGAACCCGAACATTAACCCTACCCTAATCATAATTATGCCCTATCCTTAATTTAATTTTTAACCCTAATAGAACCCTAACCCTAATAATAATCTTAAATTAACCCTATATCTAACCTGAACCCTAATAGAACCCTAACCATAACAATAATCTTAATTTAGAAACTTACTTTTAAATGAAGTAATAAATTTAGAAAAGTTTTTTATACTGCAATTTATAAATTTTAGATTTGTATGTCTAATAATTTAACATATTTTTTTATTTTTATCATTATAAATAATTATTACTTTTTTATTGAATTTATTACTTAAGTAAATCTACATAAAGAAACCTAAGTGGATTTATTTTGGAGGTGTCTACTGCAATTTTATGTGAGAATTTTTTTTTATAAATTTTATTTTACTTTGGCTTTGCAATGTTAAACTTAAAATGTTACATTTAAGTGAAACAAATATTGTTGAATGTCTAGTTTTACTATTTTCTTAAATAAAGTGTTTATTTGTATTTTGACTCACAAAGCTTGTTACAAGGGAAACTTTTCAAGAGGTTCAAGTTAATTTTGTTTGTGTGAATGTAAACCTAAATAATATTTAGAAATTAATTCTATTAAATCTAAGTGTAAATAAATTTTGTTAAAGAGAATAGTCATGAAAATAAAGACTTAAACTGTGAATATTTTCAGATATGTAAGCAATTGTATATGAGAAATGTACTCAAATCACCATACAACATGTATTTATTAAATATCATTTTAATGATTATAAAATTTAATACAATTTTTTATTAAAATATAGGTACTTTAAAATATAAAATTAAAATAAGTAACAATTCATAAATTATTTAAATTAAATTTTAAAATATTAACATTAATTTTGATGATACTATTTTATATAAAAATAAATAAATATTAAATCACATCATAACAAAATATATTAAACATGTATGAAAATATGAAGTACATGGGTAAGACACATGAACAAACTGACATAATTTCTCAAAAGAAATGTGATCTCATGATATTCACATAATAGAATGGTTAAGTAGATGCCTCTAAAGCATGTTAAATGAAACCCTGAAATATACTAATCGCCTAATATTTCCCAATAGAAGGTAAAATTTCAATCAACATATTATCAAGATATTTCATATTAGTGATAACAGATTTCCACAATCCATGAAGATAATTGTTGAGATGTTTATGGCTTAGATTATGTTGGAGTTTTTGCATCACACTCCATGATCCATCATTAGGATATCAGAGAGCATAAGGAGTGATCACGGATATCTTGATGATGGATCACAGAGTGTGATCCGAAACGTCGACGCAAAAACTACAACACAATCTAAACCAAAAACATCTCAACAAATATCTCATATTGTCGAGGCTGCCAATATTTGAAGAATATTTCCATTCATCTTATTACCATGAAGATCCAGATGACAACTACGTTATATGTAAAGCTTCTCAAGGATATGGCCATGAGAGTGATGTCTAAGAGATCCCTATAAGACCACTTTCAAAAGGGACAAAAGCAATTGATGTCAATGCTAACGATCCATCTACAATTATTTTTACATTTTTTTAAGCTCCAATGACTTATTCTTTTGGGCATATTTAATGCATGCTTTGTAATTAAATTCAAATAGCTATTAAGAAATATGCAACACACCATTAGATATTTGACCTTGTTGCTCATGAAGAGAGCAGTAAAAGACTTAATAAAGAAAAGAAAAGAAAAAATGTTCTAACTGCAATAATGCAGGAATTTTCACATGCTATCATACCTTTGTTTTCCCTTTGCAAGAAAATTTAGGTGCTAAGAAAAAATTTAAAAGAGAGATTTAGCACTTACCCTTCTAGAAGAAATCTACAATTAGGAAGCATTGCAGGAAAAGACACTAGAGATCCAGATAAGGTAAATCAAGAAGTTGAAGAAAAACATTCTTAATGAACTCTCTCGAAACTAGCTCTTATCATTTCAAACTCTATTTTTTGCTTCAGATCCTCCATAGTCAATAGTTAACAGGTGTAAGATAGGTCTATAGGATTCACCTTAGATTTAAATATGAATGTCATTGATGTTGAATTTTGGTGCTTTGTTGGTGGCCTTTCCTATTCCACGAATTTAGTTACAAGGGTGTGATTATTATTCACTCACTAATTCACAATAATATAACATAAGGCCATATTATTTCAACAACAAGAGTGTAGACTTTGATCATACTATTGATCCCTAAACTTCATTCCTCAAAATTCAGTCATGATGACAAAGGGAAAGGGATTGTCCTCATCTCTGAAGTTGTTGGCAGAGCAACCTGGAGGCAAGAGTAATGCTTCCATCCCTACCACATTGAATGGCATCCCTAAGAATGTGCTCACCCCATTGCAAGGTCTCCTCCATGCTCTCCATCTTCTCCTTGCTAAACTTCACAAAGATATAAAAGTGATTAAAATATGTTCATTCTTGAAACATTTATCAAAAAAAGTAATGGAAATCCATTACAAAGTGGGATAATATTGGCATTATCTTCTTACATTCAATATTTGAACAACCAGTTGCACGCCAATTTAAATCACTTGCAGTTTTTGTTGACAGAGGTTCTTCCCACCCCTCTGTGACTGTAGAACGCCTCTTGACGTAACTAATTTTTCACATGTTAAGTAGTGACAAGTACTATAGTAGGTGTAAAGGATAGTGACATGGGCAGTATTTTCATTATAAGTATAGAGGATATGACCTCATGCAAGACACTACCACATCATATAGGATGCTAGCATGCCAAGAAGACACACACGTGTTGCAATATCTACCAAAACACACAATTCTGATCCTAGTCTAGTAATGTAATCTTCTTCTCTCTTGTGTTAATTTAATCTCAAATATCATGGTTATTTGTCTAAAATATAAATTTGAAATCTATATAATATAGTTGCATAGAGTGCTTTTGGATTCAATAATATATTTTTTACATGATGTTTTACGTCACACTTATCGATTTATTTAATACTTTTCTAAATGTGATCAATTAGACTTTAGGAAAATAACCATATTAGTAATTAAGAGAATCTATTTCATTAAGTTGTTTTATTTTTAGTTGCATTTTGGTGAGCCTAACTTTCTTTTTTGTAACTTCTTACATACTTTGAAAACCTAAAAACACAACATAAAATTAAAAATTAAAAAAAACATAAAGATGAATGAATGCACAAAACCTAAACCAAACCCTCACCCACACATACAAATATCATTATCTTTTCCCCACAGTCTTGTACACTTCATATATTTCTCCCACTCTTTTAATCTCTACCCACCCCATTATTCCTTCTCCTCTCCCAATCCTCTAACTTGAGTGTATGTTATATTACTCCTAGAAGTTATCCCCATATGTCATAGCCACCATCTTAACCCTTCATCTACCATGGTTCCAACTATCCTCATTTTAGTGGATAAGTTATGTTAGGGTTCAGGCAGATTGGAGCAATAAACATTAACAATTATATGCAGATTAAATAACCCAAAAATAGCAATAATGAATAACACAAAAAGAGATCAACATAGAAATTTATCGTGGTTCACCCAATATGGGCTACATCCATAGAAACTCAGCCACCCAATGATTTTATTATCCAGTGCAAAATAGATTACAATCTCACGAATTACACCCCCTGCAAATTACATCCTAGCTGCTTATAACAAGCTTTTTGGAAGCTTCCAAAATTAGGGTTTTTACAAAGTCATTTTTTAATTTGACGTGTTAGTGGAAAAACCTTGACGTGTTAACAAAAGAAAAAAAATCAGGGGTTGTGCCCCCAAACTACCGCTGTCCGGGCCTGCTCCACCTGAACCCCAATGAGGATATGTTACAAGTGTACAGTATTTGCATGATCAGTCACCACATACCAACAATCTCCCACTTGGAGACTGATCAGGCTCCACACCAAACAATCTCCCACTTGGAGATTGATCCTAGACGATAGTGTCGCACTTGCAACTCCCACTGGTTATAGGTCTGGCTAGTTTCTTATGTCCACCATTATCAGTTGTGAAGGCCTATGGAAACTAATGAGGAAATCAGTTTCTCCCATGCAACTGCCTTTGTGAACATATCTGCAGAATTCTCATTGGTGTGAATTTTCTCCAGCTTCAACTGTCCATCCTCCAAAACTGATCGGATGAGGTGGTATCTGAGTTGTATGTGCTTAGTTTTTGAATGCAGAGCTGAGTTCTTAGGAAGATGAATGGAACTCTAGCTATCAGTGTACAAAGGGATATCTTCTTGTTGTTGTCCCAATTCTTCTAGAAAATATTGTAACCAAATCATCTCCTTGTTGGCTTCTGTACCAACAAAATATTCAGCTTCAGTGGTTGAAAGCACAAC
This sequence comes from Sequoia sempervirens, assembly GCA_007258455.2. Taxonomy (NCBI): domain Eukaryota; kingdom Viridiplantae; phylum Streptophyta; class Pinopsida; order Cupressales; family Cupressaceae; genus Sequoia; species Sequoia sempervirens. The sequence goes on from VDFB02142776.1 coordinate 512,870, forward strand.
AAATTTTTGTACTCTTGAAATCCAACTGACTGCAATACCACCTACAGTAAAAGCATACCCTATAATACTCCTCCTGCTATCAATATCACCTACCATATCATAGTCAACATATCCTTTTAGAGTAGAATTTGTTCCTCCAAAACATAGTTTCTTTGAAGTAATACCTCTCAAGTATCAGACAATCCATTTTATTGCATTCCAATGTTCCATTCCTAGATTACTCATATACCTGCTTATAACTCCCACTGCATGTGCAATATTTGGCCTTGTGCATACCATTGCATACATCAAGCTACCAACTATTGATGCATATGGTATCTTAGACATTTCGTCTTCCTCCTCTGGTGTCTTTGGATACATCTTCTTAGTTAACTTAAAATGACTAGGCAAAGGTGTACTAACTACTTTTGCATCTTGCATGTTAAAACTTTTCAACACCTTCTCTACATACTCACTTTGAGACAAAAATAGTTTTTTGTTTTTCCTATCCCATGTGATCCTCATACCAAGGATTTTTTTTTTGCACCCAAATCCTTCATAGCAAATGAATTTGCTAATTTCTACTTAAGTTCATTAATATGTTGCATGTTAGACCCGACAACAAGCATGGAATCAACATAAAGCAACAGGATAATATAGCTTTTGTTGGTGTTCCAAATTGATTGGTTCACTAAATCCTAGAAGTAAGCCACACTTCATGGTCAAACTTAGTGTAGGATTTGGCCAACTAACATGAAATGAGATTGGAACACATTTCCCCTACACGACAAGCTCTGTAGGACCTAGGGGGTGACCCTTTAGCAACACCTAAAGATTTAGACACACACTTAATAGGGTATTGCTTAACAGATGGTGCTCTCATAAGAATATGCTAAGAAACATAAAATATCACTCAACATTGGCTAAGACATTGGGTAAATTTCATTAACCCGCATGGAGAACATGGCAGATTACAAATAACTCAGAAAACAAAATTGAATTGGTTTTTTATTTTAAGAATAGGGACCAAACTAAAAATAGAAGATGCACAAGGCTTGACTAGTGTCAAAAGAAAGGGCCACATAGTCATATAACGAACATTTCATCCTACAATGTCAAACATGTTTTGAAGATATTTGTAAATGTTTTCACATTATGATAACAATACCACTAAAGCTTTATCAAATGACCATTCTTACAAATCCATCTGGAAACACGACACTCTTGTTACATTCGTTAAAGCAATTACACTATCCCTTGAAAAATAAGGCAATAACAAATGCATCTGACATTCATTAAAGTAATTACATTATTCACTAGATAGAAAGCAATAACAAATGTAACTCAAATGTAGCAAATGTGCATGAAAAAACCCAAGTAATCTTTGATTATTGAATTCAAAAGAGTATTACATCTCAGCCATGGAGACAATCACAGAATAAAATATAAATATGAAGCTCAATTCAGAACACAATAACACTTCATATTAATGACTAACGGTCATACTTCACCCTAGCTTTACAATTTTTATAGAGCTTCTACCTGCCTTGTAGAACTTTCAGAAAATGGAACCCCTTACAATGAGAAGAGAATGAGAAGATAAAGAAGAAACTGAAGAAACCGAAGAAGCCTTCAAATTGATCTGTAGAAAACACTTGGCAACTTCCTTCTCTGTCCATCAGCAACAAAAATGGAAAATCCTCTCTTCTCTCTTTCTTTGCAATAACCAACTTTGCCATTGCATTTTATTTTCTTCGCTTTGATTCTTCAACAAAAAATTCACCTATCTCATGAAAAATCTTCATTTCCATTCACCCTAGAGTTGATAAAATAAATGCTCTCCCATGAAATCCCTTTCACTGTGCCTTTGTTTTTTTGTAGCTACACTTTACATTTTCATCTATCAGCAATTAAAGTTTTCCTACTTTAATATTGGAGGCCCTTGATAATGTTCTAATTTCTACCTTGTTGTATAATATTCTCATTGTTCCCTTTGCATGTGCACATAGTATTTTAAACACTTCATTTAAAAGCTTTTCCTTTTCACATTAAAAACCTTCTAGCAACAAATCCATCATTTAATAATGAAGGCTTTTAAAATATTCACTTGGGCCATTTGTTTTTCACCAATGCTTTTACTACATATTAAAATGCTTTGCCTTTTAAAAATAAAAACCCCACCTCCTTTTACTTTCACTCACTGGTAAAGATTTTTATTTTAAAAAATCACTATAATGGGAAAAACTTTATCTTACCCACGCCCCCTTTCACCATCTATTTAAAAAAATATATATATTTCAAAAGAAATTAAGGCCTTTAAAAATATTTAACATTGGGCTTTTAAAACTATATTGTGCCTTTTGATTTTATAGGCCCGCCTTTTACTTAACCCACTCACATCATGCATCGTTGGGTAAGTGGGAGAATGGAAAATCAAACCAGCGATGGGTGATGGAAAGCATACGCCATTGCTTATCGCATGTTATACAAGGGGAATTCAAAGAACCTCTAGCGATGGGCGATGGAAAATTAGTGTTTGAACCATCTGCCGAAACCTTGTCGAAATAGAATTTTCTCAAACAATTTTGATAAATTTTCACTACAAACACCACCTATCCCTGCACAAGGAGGAGACCAAGGTGCTAGATTTCATTATTACTAAGTTTTTGCTTGACATGATTGCCCAACTCAACCAAAGTCATGAAAGAAGGAGCTTCAAGCAAATTTGTCGGAGCCATCAAAGATGTCTCAGGAATTTTCTCTTTTGAATGAATAGCTTCTTCTTAATGGGCACTAGTGGCATCAATTAAATCTTTTCAACCTTCAACATATATCGGTGACTTTTGATATATCAACCATTTATTGGTTTTGTAAGAGCAGAGCAAATGGGGGTCATTCGATCAAAGCATTCCCACAACAAAAAGTATCTCTTCATGGTTCTCATTCACCTTTTAGCTACACCATTCAAACCCTAACAAAAACATGATGGCACCCATCATTTGCAAAGTAAACATTCCACTTATCGTTGCCAAAACTTTTCAACATTTTACAGGCCCTTCTTGATGTGATACCTAGTTTTTTGGATCCCTCTTCAGCCTCCAATTCAGCTTGAACAACTGCAAAAACAATTTTGATACATTGCGCAAGCACAAACTGCCCCAAGCATAGCATAAACTTTTCCCAAATCGTCGCACCAAACCTTCACAATGCAATCTTCAGACCCTTTCAAGATGGCATCAAAATGACCCCCTCCTCCATGATGTCTATCCTCAACATTGCACAATTCATCATGCAAGCCCGAGCTCAAGTATTTTTTTCCTAAAAGAACCTCCTCCAAAAATTATGATGCATTCTTACTGTGAGTGCAAATTTTCCTTTAGCAAAACCCCTGTTGTATTCTTCCAGCAAGAATCTTATATGGATATGCATGTTTTGCAACATCCCATAATATCTTGTCCATCGGGCTATTTAAGACATAATGAAGTGTTGTGGTAAGGAGCTAAAGAATGAATGGAACCTCAACCCATATTCGCTACCTTTGCAATTGGGCACAAACCACCCATTTCCATTTCTGAAACATTCATGCTTACATACACATAGCATATACTCTTTCACTGCTCCTGATGCATCAGACAACTTGGATTTGTCTTGAAATAACATAATTGCCAAACAATGTTTTTATAATAGGATTAAAAAGGTCTTCCTTTCAAGTGTCGTGCAGCTGCTCAAATAACCGAGCAAGAGTGAATAGTGTTGTGACTTTGTCCCATGATGGCTGAAAGTGAAACATCACCTTCTTCATTCAATGAAAAATGCATATCCTTTGCTGGAAGTAATTTGTGAAGAGCTTAAACCTCCCCTTGTATAGAGTATCTCTCATCTGCAAGATCCTTATACTTGGCAAGAATTTCTAATGTTACACTCAGTAATAACAAGCTTTGAATCAGAGTTCAGGGTATGTGACTCACTACTACACTCAAATGGTTGAATGCTTCCCTGAAGCTATGTGACACATGTCAGGTCGCCTTGTGGGCCTGACTAAAAAAAACATTTTTAAACAAGTTTTACTTTGAATTGATTTGAGGCTGCCTCTGAATGCATTTGAGGTGAAAAGATGAACTAGGTTGTCATTAAAATCTTCTTTCTAACATACTTGCATAGTAAGAAAAATTGGTCAAGTGGGCTTTGGAATCACTCTGGAAAACTGGTCAAATGACCTCCTCTAGGCATGAAAATCCATAGGCATGTAGACATTTGACCCAGGAATGGAATGTAACAAATAGCTCGGCAAAAAAAATCATGAGGTGTAAGATATTCAATGTCAAATTTTCTCAGTTAGACTTTTCTGCAATTGCACCTGTTCAAAACCAATTAAGGGTCACCTAGTCACCACTTCGAAAAAATACCAAATCACCTTCTAGGAAGCCACCATTGGAAACATAAGCTCATTTAGATCCATTAAGCATGTGTGCAAGAAGAATTTCCTTCAATCATCATTCTTCATGAGATATTAGGGGTCAAAGTTGACCACCTTGAAACATTTATGGGAATGCAGATGTAAAATCAACACAAACTACACTTGCTTTTGATCTCGAAAAAATATCAAATAAAATCATGAGGCTCTAAAAATGGACCATGGAGTATATGAATGTGGGGAGAATGGAGAGAAACAATTCGCTTGTCTTGACAATCATCCAGCTGTGAAATATTAACTCGAATAGGAGGCTACTTTGCAAGACAGAGAATTTGCAAACAACAAAACAGTCCCAGAACACTCCAGCTTTGCATTTCAAAACCCTGTCAAAACTCATCATGGGAAGCTGAAAATTGACATGCATGTTCACATATGTCAAGTAAATATGTTCACCAAGGGGTTTGGCCTGAAAATCAACCAACTCTAAATTATGACCCTCCAAATTAGGTCACTTGGGTAGATTTTTTAGGTGCACTTTTGAGTGTGCAAAGGCACAATTTTCAATATGGGCACTTCAAATTTGAAAAATTTGACAGTCCCAACAACTTCCATTATCCAATTTCTTAAAATAAACACAATAATCAAAATGACATCTTTTATAACCTTGTTCAACCATAAAACTATCAAATTCCAAATACCATTGTCGAGGTGTTTGCTTTAGGTCATACAAACTCTTCTTTAACCTGCACACAAATTCCTCCTTACCCTTGACCTCATATCCTTGTGGTTGTTACATGTATATTTCCTCTTCCAAATCCCCATGGAGAAATGTTATTTTCACATCTAGTTGTTCAAGATGCAAGTCTTTTGCAACCACAAGACTTAGAATAGTTCTAATAGAAGTCATCTTTACAGCTGGAGAAAATATTTAATCAAAATCTATACCTTTTTTTGTGCAAAACCTTTTACCATGAGTTTGGCCTTATATCTTTTCTTCCCTCCATCTTCTTCCTTCAACCTATAAACCCATTTATTTAGCAATGCTCTTTTACTTGCAGGCAATTGGACTAAGTCCCAAGTCTGATTCTACAACGAGGAATCCATTTCCTCTTTCATTCCTAGCTCCCATTGCTTTTTGGTATCTACCTGCATTGCTTCTTCATAACCTTCAGGTTCACCAAAATTAGTTAATAATATAGAATATAATGATGGAGAAAATCTTTTTGGAGGTCTAGTTATCCTTGTAGAATGTCTAACACTTGCAGGAGTCTATGGGATAACTTGTTGTTGCTAAGCATGAAGTACCACTAGTTTTTTATTTTCTGAAATCTCATCCAACACCACATATTCCTTTTTGGCCAATTCATGCTTTTTTTCTTGCAGCTGATCCTTATACATGACCTTCTCATTGAATATAACATAGATCTACTCCTAATGATTTTATGATTTTTATAATCCCATAACCGATGACCAAATTCATCTACTCCATATCCAATGAAGGTACATTTTTTAGACTTAGCCTCAAGATTGGTTCTATTTTCAATATCAACATGGACAAAAGCTTCACAACCAAAGGTTTTTAGAAATGAATAGTTTACCTTTTTACCCATCCATGCCTCCTCTGGAATGCCACCATCCAAAGGATTTGAAGGTCCTATGTTTATTAAATAAACAACGGTATGTACAACATCTACCCAAAAATGTAAGGGTGGTCCAACATGCAATCTCATGCTCCTTGCACACTCTATAATGGTCTTATTCATCCTCTCAAACACACCATTTTCTTGTGGGGTTCCAGGAACCATTTTCTACCTACGAATTTTATTGTATGAACAATAATTTTCAAATTCTCTGCTGTAATACTCACCTCCATTATCAAATCTGAGACACTTCAACTTTTTTCCTATCTCATTCCTAGCCTAAGCTTTCCACTTTTTAAAAGTTTCAAATACTTCTGATTTTTGTTTTAGGAAATACACCCATTTTTTCCTAGTTGCATCATCAATAAAAGTAACATGATAACAAGAGCCACCAAGAGAAGATACCTAAGTTGGTCCTCATATATCTGAATGCACAAGCTCTAATTTCTCACTCTTCTTCTCTTTCCAAACTTTGAGAAATCAAACTCTTTTTTGTTTTCCATAAACATAATTTTCACATAACTCCAAGTCAATCTACTTTAGACATGGTAGCTCAGCTTTTTGGAGTGAAGGATCTTCATCCCTTTCTCACTCATGTGCCCAAGTCTATGGTGCCACAATTTTGTTTATGTCCCTACAACAAGTGCTCTAACTGTCCCAGTAGCAACTATTTTTGTAGTAGCTAAGGTAGAATAAGTATTACCACTACACAAATACAATGTGCCTACCTTTTCACCTTTAGCTACTACTAATGCACCTTTAGTGACCTTCCAGACTTTGTAAAGATAACTATGCAACCTTCACTACCCAATTGTCCTACAAAGATAAATTTCTTCTCAAATTTGGAACATGCCTTACCTCCTGTAGCAACCATTCATTTCCATTTTGCAACTTGATTTTTATTTTTCCTTTTCCAACAATCTAGTAAGGTACATCATCACCCAAATATACCTATCCAAAATCACCTTGAACATAATCTATAAAATATTTCCTATGGGGTGTGGCATGAAATGAAGCCCTTGAATTGATTACCCAGGAATCATTAACATTATATAAACACATAATTAAAGCATCCTATAATTTATCACTTGCAACATTAGCTTCCTTTTTTTTCATCATGTTGTATGTCTCCTTGGTTTCCCTTTCAATACCAACAATCCTTCTTCAAGTGTCTTGACTTTCCATAGTGCCAGCAATCCATTTTTCCTCTAGGTTTAGATCTGCCTCTCTTCGACTTCTCTTGTGACTTCCCATGATTTGTTGGGATTTTTCATCTCTCCTTTTTTCTTCCCCTATTCTCTACAGTCAAAGAATTACTCGATGTTGAAGTCTCACCTGTGCTTTTCCATCGTATTTCCTCACTAAGGATAACACCAACAACATCATCAAATTTCAATGTATTTGAACCAAAGACAGAGTTACTTACAACCATTACCAAGCTATTCCAACTTTCTAGAAAAGAACATAAAAACAAGAGAGCCCTCACCTCTTCATCAAAATTCACTTTTACAAAAGTTAACTGATTGTTAATCATATTAAAATCATTTAAATGATCTATCATAGATCCACCTTCAATCATTTTTAGATTAAACAAATGCCTCATGAGAAATACCTTATTTGAGGTTGAGGGGTTTTCATATAATTTAGCCAAATGTTCCATTAGATCCATTGTTGTCTTTGGTTATGTTATACTGAACACCACAGATGGTTCTAGGAACAACCTAATGGTTCTCAGTGCCTTTCTATCCATAATCTCCCATTCTTCATTGAACATCGTAGCATCTTTCTTTGCTTTTCCTTACAATGGTTGCCATAGATCCTTTTGGTACAAATAATCTTCCATCTACATCTTCCATAATTGATAATTCTAGTTGTTGAACTTCTCAACCTTGAATTTTCCTTCTTTTGTTGCTCCCACTCAAATCTAGAGGTTTCCTACCAATCAACCAAAATATACATGGCTTTGATACCAGTTGTGAGGGTTCAAGCAAATTGGAGCAATAAACATTAATAATTATATGCAAATTAAATAACCCAAAAATAACAATGAAGAATAACACAAAAAGAGATCAATACATAAATTTAATTTGGTTCACTTAATATGGGCTACATTCACAAAAACTTAGCCACCCAATGATTTGATTATCCAATGCAAAACATATTACAATCTCATGAATTACACCCCCTACAACTTACATCCCAACCACTTATAACAAGCTTTTTGGAAGCTTCTAGAATTAAATATGATGTACATGATAAGCATATTCAACAAAAAAAATCTAGAGGTACAAATAATCTTCCATCTGCATCTTCCATAATTGATAATTTTGACCGTTGAACTTCTCAACCTTGAATTTGCCTTCTTCCATTGCTCCCACTCAAATTTAGAGATTTCCTACCAATTAACTGAAATACACACGACTCTGATACAAGTTGTTAGTGTTCAGGCATATTGGAGCAATAAACATTAACAATTATATACAAATTAAACAACCCAAAAATAACAATGAAGAATAACACAAAAAGAGATCAACACAAAAATTTAACGTGGTTCACCCAATATGGGCTACATCCATAGAAACTCATCCACCCAATGATTTTATTATCCAATGCAAAACAAATTACAATCTCACGAATTACACCCCCCACAACTTACATCCCAACCACTTATAACAAGCTTTTTGGAAGCTTCTAGAATTAAATATGATGTACATGATAAGCATATTCAACAAAAAAAAGCATTAAATAGTTTATAAACTCCAAGTTCTTTGCAATGAAATGTGTTGTATAGACTCAGATGAAACCAACCCCTCTTTTCTTGATGCCATGTACACCTTATTGGTCTCCATCTCTCATGGAATGAATAACCTTAAGGGCATCGAACAAATTGTGAATGATGTCCATCCTTCACACACCCAAGCCTCTTCATATGCTTTCTCCTTTTATCCTCTTTATTCTTACATTCTCCCATTGTTCCCTATACTTCCAAAGGTATCCCTCTCTTTCATGCCCCCGCTCAATATATTTCCCTCTCTCTCTCTCTCTCTAGTGCTTCTTGTAGTGTCAAAAATTGCACCCTATGCCAATTTCACACTTAATACATGGTGTCCAATACATTTATGAAAAAATCCATTATCAAAATTTTACAATTTTGATCTTATGGATAGCAATGATGAAGCATTTGCAACTTGTGGTTTGAATTTAGAAGGAATTTGGTTAGATGACAACATGACACATAGACATCTATGCGGCGCACAAGCGCCCCACTAAAATCTAAGATTCAATTGGTAATATTTTATATAGTTCATTTATAACACATGTCCTAGCGCTCAAGTATGACTATAACAACTATTCTCATCCAATCCAAGAACAAAACTTGCTCCCCTTCCTCATTTTCATAATTTTTTTGGAACATTTTGGACTTAGATCTCTCTATTGCTCTCTATAACAAAACTCTATCAAAATACTCTCATGTCTTGAATAGCGGTAGCAACAAATAATCCTCTTACACATGATCTTTTCACGTCTATCATCTAAAGAGAGGGGCCACATCTACTAGTAATGCTATATCTTGCTTGTCATTTATTCAATCTCGTCTATTATCATATTTAACTGATCTCGTCTAATGTCTCTTTATCATGATAGAGGTTCTCCAAAGTGAGGTTTATTTCTATCACACGTCTATTTTACTTTTTATACATTCCAATCTTGCCTAGTTTTCCGTGGAGGTGGAAACACCAAAGAAGGGATTTGAATAAGGCAAACCCCTATACAACCCAAATATTTTTCCATGTCTCCACATGTGCAAGTGATGAATAGGTCCAACAAGCAAAAGACCTCATTCTAGCAGTTTTTGTGCTTGATTCATACAAATGACAATGCAGGTGTGTAGACATCCTCACAACGCGCTAGCATCCAAGGTCGAGACTTCACCCATCTGGTATCACATTTTGTATATTCAATGCTTTCCATTTTGTAAACTAAATATTTTTATCACTCTACATTTACAAGTTATTTGACATTTATAGTTATATTTGTTGATAAAAATAGCTTAGATTTCAGTTTAAAAGATCACCATTTCTAGTTTTAAGTTGGGTCAATTGAGGTAGTGGAGAGTTATTTGCTCATCAAGATCTTGTTATCTTGAGGGTAGCAAATTCCCTCTACATTTTGGTGAACCTGACATTAAAATCTCATGTCGAATCTTTTGTTCAACTTTTTAATGCATTTTATAATGTCTTCTCAAAGAAGGATTTTGATATGCTAGAGGATTCCTTGAATGATTTCCTAAAGGCATCTCCTCCTATTTGAAAACCTATTATATAAACTCCACCCTTAGAATCTCCTTGCAGGACGAGAAGTTTGTAAATGTGATTATAGTCTTTGCTACCCCTGAAAGGCCTAAGAGACCAATCATTTATGTGAATCTGGCCAGTCCTTCTTCAAAGAGAGTCCATTCTATTCATGGTGTTCCATTAAATAGTGATTCTTTGAATCTTTATACAAGGTATACTCAATTTAAAGCTTCTTCTTATAATTTAGTATCTCATACTTACAATACTAGAAGGAATAAACAAAATGTTGATCAACCTGCTTCTTTACCACCTTCTCAACTAGATCTTCCTCAAGCACCTAAACCTCTAGTCAAGCAATAAAGTGAGTACGATATTATCAAGCAACTTCGAGTTACTCCCACTAAGATATCACTTTGGGATTTGCTTCAATTTGTCCCAGTTTATCAAGGTCTACTTTAGGAAGCTCTTCAAAATATTTTTTTACCTTCTTCTATTAGGCCAATGGACATGCGAATGTATTGGTAGATCCTATTTGAGCAAATTCAACAAATATTACTTTTTATTTGCATGAACTCCCACCTCCAAAAGTGTGAAATCGAGCAGATCTTTTGAGGATAATTGTTTACGTTAATAGTTCATCGGTATTAGGCGAACTCTCATTGCAACTGGTTTGACACTCAATGTTTGTAGTCTCGATCTATTACCTAAAGTTAAAGTTGATTCAAGTTCTCTTGTAGTTGTTGTGTCTTCTTTTTTTATTCATGGTTTTGATAACACTGGTTGACAAGCTTTGGGCATTATTATTTTTCCCTTAAAGATAGGACCAATCACTATCCCTACCCTTGTGAATGTTAAGGGCGATACCTTTAACATATAATCTCCTCTTGGGTAGACCGTGGATTCACGCTTTAGGAGTGGTCACTTCTACCCTTCATGGTTTTGTTAAGTTTTTTCTTAACAATCAAGTATTCATAGTCAAGGCTGACCCTAATGCTATGCATTTTTGTCAAATGGTAGCAACTAGTCATGCCTCAGTTACACCTACCTTTCACAATTATATTCCTTCATCATCTTATAATGTATCGACATCTACTCATGTGGTATCTCTTATGAAAGATACAATTGAGAAGAACGTGTAATATCCTCCCCAAGATTAAGCTAATAAAATGCTATAAAGTAAGTAAATAAAAGGTGTAAGTAATAAAATAAAATAATTAAAAATAAACTACTAAATTTAAAACTTGTCTAATTTTATGAATTAATAAAAATAATGATGAAGTCTTCTACACTCCAAACAAATAATTTATTTTTTCCTTTTTAAAATCAACCATTATTGTTCCAACTTTACACCAATTGACAACATCATTTGTATTCATTTAAATGACACACAAACATGGAGCATATTATTGATAAGGTTAGCATTAAATCTCCATAGTAACATAATCTTCAAGAACATCTATATTAGAATTAGGACTACCTTTATTCGTTACCATTCCTATGGGTATTAACATTACAATAATACTATCTTCAACCCTCTATATTAGTCTACCACCCCCCATTAAATACCCATTTAATATTATCCCTATTTATTTATTAAATAGCATTACCAACTTCACACTTAACATTATTGTTAGTTATTGTGTCCCAAAAAGTGTATACTTTGCTTGATATGGGAATAATTGATGATAAATTGAGCTTAATGAGGCCTTGATTTGGTGTTGTGAGGTGTTTCACACATCCACACTAGGTCTTGGACCCTTGCAAACTAAATAAAACACATTTATTAGTGTCTTGTGAAGGTGTTGTAAAGTGGTGTAAAAGACTTTCACACTTCTCTACATTGAATGGACCTATCTTTCCCCTAATTCAATGTTATAAAATGTATTTAAATGCATCCACACATCAATCTAGAAGGCTTGTAAATTGAATTTGACTTTAATCTAGTGTTGTAATGTGTCCTACATATTCACATTGCATATTGTGCCTTTCTAGGCTATGTGGACCTCATTTTAGTGTTGTAAAGTGTATTTAATCACACTTTCACATTGAATTTTGTGTCCCAAGCCCTAATTGACCTTTACATCATCATTAATAGGACCCTGTGACCCCATATTGTGCATCCCAAGGCATAATTTGATCAAATACTCAATGAAATCAACATAAGAACTAAAATTTCTCATTCCCCAACATTCTAGTTGTCAAAAGGGCCCCTCTAGGACTAAGTTGCCCATCTAGGCGAATCGTTCCCTGCCAAGTGGGACTAAGTCGCCCAACATGGCGACTTAGTCCAATTTGGCCTATTTTCGAGGTTTGAGAGGGAAATTTTGGAGCTTAAGTTTATTTTTCTTTCATGTCGGCCTTAGGGATCCAATTAACGAAAAAATAAGGTGAATTGACTATAAATACAAGTCTCTAAACCCTAATTCATAACTCATTCATCCTATTCATCATTTATCTTCTCAAGTCAAGCAAGCTAGGGTTTTTACATTCTAAGTCATCAAGATACCTTCCAAAGACATTCAAGGGATGATTCTTCATGTTTTGCTACATAAATTTAATATCAATCATCATGGAAAGGTATTAAATCCATTGTTTCATGCTTCATCACATTCTTTCTCCATTTTAGTTTAATTACCTAAAAAGGGGTTTGACCAAGGCAAACCCCCATGCCCTAACATCCAACATTTCTTTCTCTCTTTGTGTGATTTGCAGGTCTTGTTTGTAGATTTGTCCAAGAAAAATATTATAAAGTTGTCATCAAAGTGTCAAAGCCCTTCAAGGTTGTCAAAACCATAAAAGAGGCTTGGAGAACACCTATAGGCCGAATTCTATAGTTTCAAATCTGAGAAATTATCAGGAGTAGAATTGCAGGTTGAGGTCTACAGATTCCCCTTTTGAATCTTCAAAAAAGACAAAGTGGACACTTCCCCCAGTTGTGGTGACTTAGTCCCATTGTGCATATTTTTCAAAGATCTTTACATATTCAGACACCTATTTGGTTGAAACAAGCTTGGATGCAGTTTTCTAGAATTTTCCCGAAATGGGACTAAGTCGCCCAATTTGGCACAAGTGTCCCGCCAGGCTTAAAAATCAGTATTTCCAAATTTCAAAGTTGCTTCAAGTCTGCATCACACTTCCAGGTGCACACCTTTTGTTTCACAGTCTTCTATTCAAATTTGTTTGCATTTCTAGGTCATTCCTATATATGTTTGCATATCACAATGTGTTTTCTAGCATCTTGCATTTCTTAGATTTTACATTAATAATTCATTCATTTTATCAATTTGTTTCATTTAGGACATTGTATTTAGTCATATTTCATCCATTCTTGCATTAATTTTGAATGTGTAGTGAAAAATCCTAGAAGAGTTAGAGAACCCTTGGATACCCAAAATCGGTGTCCATAGTTTTATATATATATATAATACCAAATAAATTATTACTCTCTAACAAGGACACAAATCTAAAAATAAAAGAATAAATAAAATCAACAGTTTGGAACCAATATTTCTAAGCACTATTCAATTAAGGCTCTTAATGGATAACTAGAAACTAATTTTTAAAAAAAATAACTTAAGAATCCATGTAAGGGATTTTAGTCATTTTTTTATCTTGTGGAATGAAGATTTCCTTCAGATTTCTCCCATCTTCACCTGACTTGGTTTTACTCAATTTGTTGTTCCAATTTTAAAGTAGGAGATGATAATGTTTTAATCATAAGTTTTATTAGGTTTACTAGGTTTCTCTTATTTTATGATATGTTCTACAAATATTAGATTTATAGAAACCCTTTAAATTTTATCATCTAACTCTCTATCATTCATTATGTGTGAATTTTTTTGTAAAACTGTTTTATGACAAATTTTTTTATTGTGAATAAGGATGTCAATGTTTTCTTAATAAATCATAATTGGTGATCCGGGTTAATGCAATTTTTGGATATGTTTTTCTAAGATTAATAATTGAAAATCCCATTAAATTATATATTTTAATAGTATGTTTATGAGTTATTATGATTAAATATATTAAACTACTTTTAAACATATTATTGTTTGGCATAGGAGCAGCAATATTGTAACCTCAACAATTGATTATTTAAGTGGTTAGGATGAGTCTTTGATATTGTTTTATGAACTTATTATTGATCATTTATATAGAATAAATACCCTGGAATATGCATTAGATAATTTAATCAAATAAAATTAAGCATAATTGGAAAAAGTATGTATTAAACATTTACATAATAACTTCCTATACACAAAATATCTCATCAAAACTTGGGTTTTTCTAATTTAATATTATCCTTTGAATTCTATAATCCTCCAAGATAAAATCAACTAACCTTTATCCTCCCTAGTATCCTCCCTGGTCTATTTTAATAAGTATAGTATAATGCCTTTAACCACAATTGAACTCCAAATGATAAAATATTCATAGGTTCTTAATAACTTTGCAAACCCTCACAAGACCAGTATGTTTCTCTCTTGAAATTCATAGGTTGAAAGTTCCAAGATAATATTTCTTTTTTGACACATGTACTTGAAATACAAATATCCACAAGGAAGAAAAAAAATAGTATTGGCCAATGGGCTCTCCACCCAACTATAGGATTGACATCCAATCCACCCCCGAGCTAGGGTCACATAGCATTTCCACAAAATTACTTTCCACGTAGGATCCACGACCAAAGTGTAACTTATAACATCCACATAACTAAACTTGACACATTGCAACCACTCATCACAAGGATTCCTAGACAAGTTTACACTGTATCTACTTTGCACATCATAACATCTTGCATTCATATTTCTTTATTTTAACACACAAAAAGGGTATAAATGAAATTAAACTAAACAAGTTGGAAGAATCAACCAATGCAAACCCCAATACACTACTTGTAGCGACACAAGAGATTCAACATCAAATTTCACATAGTTTTTTTATAAGCAAGACCAATATGACAACAAATTCATTTATAAATCAACAAAGATAGATAACTAAGAGGTTAGACCTCACCAAGAAATTTTTCTATCCAACTTGTGGAAAACTCTCTCTAAGCACTCTCTTCCATTGCTCCTTCCTCTTCACAAACACGTCAAGAACTCAAAATGAAGAATTAAAACCAAACATGAACTCAAGAACAATACTAAAAGGAAAAAGATAGAAAACCCTCTCCTCCACACAAATAGAAAGAATAAATGGAAGGGGAAAAGGCAACCACCTTTTCAACTTCCCAACCACCCTTTCAACTCCAATTTTCGTCACTTTTCATAAGTTAGTAATTAGAGTGAGTTTTAGACTTTATAAAATGGATTTTATGGAATAAAAATACCCCTACCACACAAACCCATCACCTAGGGAACTTTTTAAACAAACAAGACCACATAAAGACTTCATAAAACATAAAATAAGTGACCATATTAATAAAGTGACTCAAGTGACTAATAAAACAACTCTCAGTTACACACAACCCATACCGCACAAAACAAGGTTAAATCACATGCCCATGATAAGAATATAATAAAGGAAGTAGCTACATGACCCCCTTATCAACATTGACCAATTTTTTTTAACCTATTTACTCAACCAAGAAAGTGTGTTAGTCTTACTCATGTTAATAATAATTAAAATAAATGACTTATGAATTAAAAATTCCAAGAATAATAATCAACTAGAAAATTAGATCCACTAATCTACACAGTAACACTCCTTACTCGTATGATACCTATTATAGAGTCAAGGAACAATTGAGTGAATACTATCTGTTATCAAAATATCACCATTGATGTCAATAGAATATTTAACTTATAATGCATACCACTATAAGTAACATTGAATTTAAATAATTGTCTTCATAATCACACCCACTCACATCTATGATATGTAATCACCTAACATAATGCAATCCACTTAATATACATAATAATATTAACAATAATTGAGCATCTTTATCATTGCATATTTACGTAGACAAAGAATGGAACTCATCTGACTATCACAAGAATCCACAACAACCATTAGATAGGATTAATCAAGAATATGAATATCTTCATGGTGTAGAAACAACCATCACTCATGTTTACTATCCAACATAAAAGAACATAGAATATAGCATATAAACCATCAACAAATAATAGGATCAACAAGGCCACAAGGGATAGGGTCTTACAAAATGTCCATAGAGAAGATTCTCCTAAAGAAGAAAGTCTTAAGTCTACTTCTTCTACTTCTCCTAAATCGAATGCATGTTTGGGTGATGATTGGGGATTTTTAGACTTCACTGAATCCAGAATCCACCTAAAGATCCCAAAAATCTCGTTTTCCTTTACTAAAAAGGATGATTATACTTATGTAAAGCAAGGTGATACCTATAATATCGACTATGCTCTTTATATTAGTCCTCCTACTTCACAAGAGTTATAATCACGTTGTGGACCAGGATTTATTATTCTTTCTAAATTTGGTTATGGAGGTAAAGGTTGTGGGTGTGATGAACAAGGTATTAAAGTCCCTTTAGAAGCTAGTCTACATGACTCTAGGACTGGACTTGGATATCGCCCCACAACATCTAAGGAAAAACCATGGTTGAATGTAAGCACAGTTTCTTCTAAACTTCTTCCTCTTAAACTTATTCATCCATATTATATTGAAAGTAAAAAAAACTCTAATGAATTTCCTCTAAACATTTTCTCTTTAGAAGAAGCTCTAGAAGAATTCTTGGGCAAATTTTCTGATCTTCCTTCTTATCACCATAAACATTGATTCCCATATCTCTTGAATTATCGAGCATACTTTGGAAAGTCTGTTATGAGTGTTGATGAGAAAGCTTCTTTATCAAGTATGATGGTGAAAACATGTATATGCCACATCCTGAAGATCGTAGAACTCTCCTTAAAGGAGATTATTCAGATGTCTTCATGGATCCAAATTCTTTTGAAAAAGTAATTAAGATTAGGAAATTCCTTTCTTCAGAAGTCTAAATCACATTCTAAACTTATGCATCATTATCTCGATATCTTCGCTTGGTCATATGAGGACATGACTAGTATTGATGCATCCATTATAGTTCATAATATCATTTTATGTCTCGATTCCAAGCTTGTTAAGCAAAAGGTTTGTAAAATGAATCCCAAGGTTGCCTTGCTAGTCAAGACTAAGATAGAAAAAAAATTGAAAGCTGATTTTATTCATCCTATTGACTACTCACCTTGGATTTCAAATATTGTAGTCATTAGTAAACTTGATAGTTGTATTTGTGATTGTATTGAATTTTGTGATCTTCATAAGTCTTCTCTTAAAGATGATTTTTTGTTACCAAATATCAATATGGTTGTAGATTCAACTACAGGTCATGCCTTACTTTCCTTTATGGATGGCTTATCAGGATACAATAAAATCCTTATTAATCTAAAGGATCAATACAAGACAACCTTTACAACCCCTTGGGGTACCTTATATTATGTATTCATGTTGTTTGGGTTAAATTTTTTGGAGCAACCTATCAACATGCAATGACTCTAATATTTCATGATTTCATTCATAAGATCTTAGAATATTACATTGATGACAACTTGGCTAAATCCATAACTCGTCAAGACCACGTTAAGAATCTTGGTCTTATATTTGAAAGGCTTCAACTCTATAATATGAGATTAAATCCTCTTAAGTGTGTCTTTGGTGTTGAAAAACTACTGAGGTTTAATGTCTCTCATCAGGGGATCGAA
Source organism: Sequoia sempervirens (assembly GCA_007258455.2). NCBI lineage: Eukaryota > Viridiplantae > Streptophyta > Pinopsida > Cupressales > Cupressaceae > Sequoia > Sequoia sempervirens. Next base: position 530,922 of record VDFB02142776.1, read on the forward strand.
GTCAATACAAATAAGATTGATGCAATAATTAACATGCCTCCACCTAAGAACATCTCTCAACTTTGTAGTTTGCAAGGGAATATTTAGGCAATTTGTAGATTCATACTCAACTGGTTGAACGTACCCTTCCATTCACATGTTTGTTGAAGAGAGATGTGTACTTTCGATGGGATGACAAGTGCCAAGAGGATTTTGATTCCGTCAAGAGCTACTTGGCTAATCCTCCCATCTTAATGTCGATTATGCGAGATAAACCATTTCTATTGTATATTTCAGCATCACCTCATGCTTTAGCAGTTTTACTAACTCAACATGATGATGATGGTAAATAAAGAGTAGTATATTATATTAGTCATGTTCTGTTCAATTATGAAACTCACTACTTTGCAATAGAAAAACGATATCTTGCTCTCATATTTGTGATGTAGAAGTTAAGGCACTATCTTCTCCATGTAGAAACTCATGTAATAGTTAAAATTGATCTTCTTAAGCTCTTGTTTTCTTTAATTGATCTTTTTGGAAGGCTAGCAAAATGGGTGATGTTGTTGTCTTAGTTCGATCTTAAGTTCATCACTCAAACAACAATTAAAAGTCAAGTTGTTGTTGATCAGTTAGCAGAAGCTCCCTTTCCTAATGCCTTCCCTAATTTAGACCTATTCCTAGATGAAAATTTGTTTACTTTGAATCATGATCCTATATGAGAAATGTATTTCGATGGATCAAGATGTCAACCTAGCTTTGAAGCAAGTGTAGTTCTAATTTCACCTAAAGGAAAGCCAATTCCTCTTTCCTTTCGGTTGGAGTTCCATTGTACAAACAACATCGTTGAGTATGAAGCCCTCATTACTGACTTGTGTATTGCAATAGCCTCTTAAATTAAACATATTTGTACTCATGGTGACTTTGAATTAATTGTAAATCAAATAATGGGAATGTATCAAGCTAAGTAGTGTAAGCCATTTTAGTATCGAGATTTATATTTATCTTTTCTTAGTCGCTTCACTTTCTATACCATTGATAGTGTTCCTAGGAGAGAAAATCATCACACAAATGTAATGATGAGTGTTTCTTCCCTTGTACAACCTGACTATAACACAAATGAGCACCACTTCATGGTCTGAATTCTCCACTCTCCTGCTATCTCAGATAAACCTAAACCCGATATTCTTATGTGTACACATATAAACTTGAGGGAATGGTATTCACATATCTATAACTATCTAAAAACTAAAAACTTTCTCGATGACACAAGTAAGAATACTTGTGTCCAATTATGAAAGCTTTCAACTTGATATATCATCTTATCTAACATTCTTTAGCACAAATCTTACAATGGTCTTCTTCTTCAATGTCTTACTAAGGCTGAGATACCCCTTGCCCTTCAAGAAGCCCATTTTGGCTCTAGGGGTGGAAATTTTGGTGGTAAATCCTTAGTGCAAAAACTAATACACATGGGATACTATTAGAAAACTATGGAGCAAGACTCCTTTGCCTTTGTCAAAAAGTGTGGACTCAATGTCAACAACATAGCAATCTTATTCAAGCTCCTGCACAGGAACTTCGTACTCAAAATTCTCCTTGGCCTTTTCAAACATGGGGTTTAGATATCATTGGAAATATATCTCCTCCTTCTTCTTTAAGGGCTAATGGACATACCTTCATCATAATAGCAATAGATTACTTCATGAAGTGGGTTGAAGTTAATTTGTACTTCGATCTACTAACATTGAAGCAATCCACAACTTTCTTCTAAATAACATAATTTCTCGCTTTGGATTGCCTTCTACCCTTGTCTCTGATAATGGAATGCCATTTAAGAACAAGGAAGTAAATCAATTCTTATAAAAATTTCACATCCAACATTGATTCTCTATACCTTATTACCCTCATTCCAATGGCCAAGTTGAAGCATCAAATAAAATTATTGAGCAAATTTTGCACAAAATAGTTAATAAGCATATTAAAAATTGGCATACTCAATTGACTTACACATTGAGGGCCTACTACATGAGTGTTCATACAACTACTAGTACTGCTCTGTACAACCTCATGTATGGTGTCGATGTTATTATGCCTTTGAAGTTGGAAATTTCGTCTTTATGAATTTCCCTTAGAGGGCTAATTGATGATGACACTTATCATGTTGAATGTCTAAACCAACTTGAGTTTCTCGATGAGCGCCAACTAAAGGCCCTTGAGCACCTTCAAGCTTATCAAAAATATTTATCAAATAATTAAACTAAAAGTGTTCTTTCCCACACTTTCAAAATTGGTGATCTCATTCTTTATGAGAATCAAAGAAATGTAAACATGCCACTTGACCAAAAGGGAAAATTTAGTCCTAATTGGTTAGGTCCATATGCAATCACCTTTGTTTATGGTTTTGGTGCCTATGGCCTTTTTGACATGAATGGTATACCACAAAAATAACTAGGTAATACTATGCACTTGTGTCAATATTATGCATAGAATTCCTCCATGTGTCATGTGCACAACCCTCAACTCTGCCAAGAATTGAAGTATGTTACACATCACAACATTCCTTCATCAACACATTGTTTGTTCATTGTGTTATGATGCATACGTGTATGGTTAATTTATTTAAATAGGAGTTAAGGATATGCGCATTTTGAATTCTATGCATTATCAATCAATAATCTTAATTTATTTCATTATTTAATCATCTTTGTATATATGCAATGTCTTTATTAATTAACATGGTTCATTTATTAATTAGCATGTTCCATTTATTAAGTAACATATTACATTTCCATATACATCTATATCATCATATCATATTAGATCATCATAGCATTTGATTAAGCATATATTTTATATGTCTTTAATTAAATCATGATAGTATCTACTCTAATCATACATCAACATTCATCCATAACATACATGAAATCAAAAGCATATATTAGAACACAAGTCATAATGAATCAAAATCTCATATATATATATATATATGTGTGTGTGTAAATGTCTCAATGTACATGTGTCACCATCACTACAACAATATGTGATGTTTGTATATGTGTATATGACTATATACATCCAAAAATGCTATACATCATGAATATAAGTATCAAAAATGTCTATACAATATATCTCAGCCCTATCCACCTGGAGCGCGGGTCCTAGAGTCCTCTGGTGCTAGTGGATTTGGATTTGGGTGGGGTAGCTTATGGATGGATACATGAGACTGAGATCAAGAGACTGATCTCAAGACTAATGTACATAATTCCCTAAGCTCCTCTCTTAGTCCCATGATCTACTCTCTTTGGGTGGCAATCTAATGTTGCAGAATGTCCTCTCTCTTCCTCATCATCACGACATCATCCATAAGTTATTGCACTCGGGAATGATCAAGGTTTGTAGGGGTGTTGGTCCATATAGCATGGGCCTCCCTCCTATGCTCCTTGACCTCGCTTTGAAGGGCATCACATGTTTGTTCGAGATACTCTTTTCCCTCGTCATGGCTAGGTTTTGCTCAATAAGGATGATGTGAAGCTCTACCACCCTTTGGTCCCTCTAACTCGCCATTGTGTTAAGCTTGGACTCTCTGCATGAGCTCCACTCGGGTCTCCTCATATGTCATTTTGAGTTGTACTATAGGCTCGAATAATTAGGCATGCCTCTCGATCACTTGTTGTGGTCAGTAGGCATCCAAGACGTGACCTCAAGTTTGCATCATTGGTACCATCTCCTCTAGTGCTTGATTGGAGAAGCTAAGCCACTCTCGTGTGAAAACTACAAACACAAGAAGGGGAAATGTTTCAATAATGCATCATAATAATCATCATATAATCATAAAATTGAAAGCATGTATAAATCATAAACCCACACATACTTGGGTCACTAGCTCACTAGTCGAGATCCACAAGTGTGGCACCACTCCCCAAGGCCCCCAATGTCCCCATTGCCATAGTTGGTGGTGCCTTTGTTTGCATGGCTTGTGGTGTAGGACTCCCAAGATGGGCACTTGCTGGTGGGAGTGCCGAGACAATAGGAACTAAAGTGTGAGACTTGATGGTACCTTGTTAAGAGTCATATATCTAAAATAAATATTATGGACATTCTAGGATAATATGGATGGCTAAGCTTTTATTGAAGGATGTGACAAGTGATTAATTGGATTAATCACCTTATGATTTGTGCAAGTGGATTAATTAGTTAACTAATTATTTTTTCTCAACTAATTAATTAATGAGAATTTCAAGGAGAGTTAAATAAATAGTTATAATTTTTTGGTGAGTAGAAATGTGAACAATGATCTTAAATAATTATGAAGTTATTTAATAATGGGAGAGTTATAGAGGAAAGAGGATAAATGAACAATTAATTAAATAAATGATTGAGTTTTATTTAGTTACTATTATAAAGATGTTTGAGAAGATTAATTAAATAATTGGTCTTTTTATATTAACATTTAAGAGAGATAAAATTGGGTGTGGTTAGCTATAAACGATTTTAGGTGTCTACATATAGAAGGGATAATAACCTTATGTGTAGGTAAAATATATGTATCATGTAGATGTAAATCATTAGTGATAGAAGTATAATCACCATAAATCTCATCACTAGGATAATCGTCATAGATAGGTTGTTTTAAATCAGTAATTACATCTATAAGCACGAGGAAAAGTGAATTATCACATGTTATTGAAGGTAAAACATCTATATTAATATTATTAGAGTTCCAAGGGAAAGATGAAGCAAGAGAGGCACAAAAAGGAGGAGCCATAGGTGAACAAGAAAAACTATCATGGGATGTACAAATCACATGTTCACTAGGCATGTCCTTATCACATGAAGAAATATCTCTAGATGTATCATGATAAGTTAGGGCTATAGTATCATCATGACTTGCCTCACAAGATGTAGGATGATCTTAAATCATGGAGACAAATCAAATGAAATTATCTAACACAGATTGAAAGGCTTGCACAAGGTCCATAAAGGGAAAAAATGAGACAAGTGTTCAACAATTTTATGTATGAAACACATAGGCTCATCTATATCATAGAAGAAGGTGATATATCTTCAAGGATAGAAGGATAAGTGTTAATATAGTGTGAGAACAACATAATTCATGGTATAGGAATGAAGGAAATTCTAAAATAAATAATCTCAATGATCCATGGTAAATGATATATCTATGGTAGGAAAACAAGGGTAGGTGGGTGCAGATAAAGGAGATATGAAGTGGTGATAGCCAAGCCTCAAGAAAAGAAATGTACAAAATTATATTTGAAAATAATATATGGCAATAAAGAAATAAAGAAACACATATATGAAACTCCAATTGAAGAAAAAGATAAATTATAAGGCAAAATGTTGGGGTAGTGTAAGAGTGGATGAGTTCACCAAAATGTAAGGGAATAAAATCCCTTTTACATAAATTTAGGCCAATTAAATAAATACAAAAAAAAGCACACATAACTTAAATTAACTAGAGTTGAGAATTGATATTTGAAATGCTATTCGTCAAAAATTAAATACAAAATATAGGTATACTTATCTTTCAAATCAATAATAGAATTTAGATGTTAGAGATGTATAAAATTAATATGTCATAATATAAAAAATTGATACAAATTTGATGTGCTCAATATCTCAAACAATGAGTAAACTTCGGCGAATCGGCCCTTAAGTGGCTTGAGGTTGATCCTAAGCAAGGTGGAATCAAATTATGATACATTGATTTGAGTTGATAAATGACAAAATTTTATGACCTAGTTCATTGTAACCCCTAATATTTTATTGTGTGTAAGTAACGACAGTATTCAAAAATATCTTAAGGAAGTTGTTGGATCAAAAAAGTCATGTTATCCTAAGCCAACCCCTTGATGGGCTAGCTTTATGACTTTTGGAAAATGATTAAAGACAACAAACAAAAGCATGTAATAGCTTATATACTAATTTTGATGCAAATGCATTCATTTTAGGCACTAAATTGAAGTGTTCCTAGAATTAATTCTCTTTGATAATATATTTTTTTAGTTTTTTCCATAAAAGGTGTATGCACATGAAAATATGTTAATTGTAATAAAAAGAATACATATGATAGGCCCATATAGAGAAAAACAAGGCCAAAAATAGTAGAGAGCCAAAGCAATGAAATTGTTTGGAATATCTATAGAAAAACAAAGAAACCCAAGTCTACAAATAATATGGATATATCTAGTTATAGCCATATTGGAGTAGCAAGAAATAAACAAGGGGATCATATACATTGATATAAGTATTAGGAAAACCAAATTGGTTAGCATTCTCTCCTTCACCAACACAAGGCACTTCCACATCAAGAAGAGGTGATGGGTGTAGATTATGATTAAAAAAATTAAGTCTAGAAAGCTAAGATTTAGATTTCTCCACTTTTTGTGAACGAAGTTCCATGTAGTGAGACTAGAGAGAGTTATCCATTGTGATTGTATAAACATTATGAAGGCCATGTTTGATAACATTATAGTTCCACAAATGACTCTAGGGAACTTTTGAATATTTGAGTGGGTGAAAAGCCCCCAACTAAAAGTTGTCTATTGAACAAGTCATATTCCCTCAATGTAGCATTAAAAATGTCCTTAGATATCAAGTAATCTTGAATGTAGTCAAAGGATAAGAACCTTAAAAGAGAAGCATATTGTATAGGATCCATCACATTGGACAAGAACATAAAAATAACTTGGGAGAAGAACATGTGGGAAAAATTGTAGCACATCACACCCTATAACTTCTTACACCACTTCCTCCACTTCTATGCAATCAATCTTAAGCACTTTAGCTAGAAAATTAGAGTCAAAGCCACCTTGAAATGGAATTTATAAATTTTTATAAGGAAGTTAATATGTTTATTCATTTACATCTCCATAGCAATATAGATGATGAACAAAAACAAGACAAAGATCTTGAGAGACATCTTGCAATGTATATAATGTTACTTGGCACTCAATGAAATACTAGCGAAGTCCAACCCAATGCAAATGACATTTGTGACACATGAGGAAAATAAATGGAGAATATATTGAGTAAGTCTCTATACAAAAAATCATTCATAAACATTTCAGTGGTTGAAGAAATGATGATAGAGATAATTAACATGAAAGTTTGCAAAAACATCACAAAAGAAAAAGTTAGCATGAAAACACCCTAGATTTGCTCGAGGTGATATCACATAGATATTTGCTCATGTTTCATAATTTCCCAAAACTTTAGAAATTATGAATAGTTTCCATAACAATCTTTGTCATCTTGACAAGCTAATTGCATGCTAGATTAGCAAGGACATTCACCAACTTATTGCCTTTCCTATAACAATGTTTACCTTGATAATAGCCATACCAATCAAGCAAATCCCATACTTGTAGCAAGACATTACTAATTTTCTATTTGCATGAAGCTTTATGCTTGATGGCATTAATCATATTCATTGAGTCCCCTTTAATCAAGAGCCTTTTAAAATTCCTTTGTTTTGCCAATGTTAGGTCCATGAGAAGAGCCCATACTTCTTTATTATTTAACTCATTAGGAAGTTTGTAAGCTTATTAGTAATGGCCCTATACTATCTCTTATGACACACCCTAATCTTGAGACACTTGAGTTTCTTATAGAAACACCATCGAAATTTAGTTTAGTCATTGAGCCATTAGGAGCAGTCCAATTGATTTTACTTCTATCAACATTGTTTTTGTTTACACCTAAAGCATGTGGGCAAGGTTTTAAAAGAGGTCAATATTTGAGAAGCTGGAAGTCCTAGGAAGAAAACTAACATTAGAATAAAAATTCTTGATAACTCGAGACATCACATTCTCATAAACAAATTTCTCATTATTCCTTTACGTGTTTAATTGCAAAAACGAAATTCTTTAAATACATGCATTCAATAATGAATTATCACATAAACATGTAGTTGGAAAGGGTGAGAATCAAGAATTTTGAATTTGAAAAATTTAATATTGAAGTAAATCCCTAGTAATTTAAGATCGAACTCAAGTACTATAAGATCTCAAGATTAAAAATAGATGTACAAAAATATGACTTGATAATAAAATGAATATCTAAAATTAGATGTAACTGAAACTAAAAAGAGATTAAATATAATATAATAGACATAAACACAAATAAATAGAAATGAAAAAAAAAAACATAGACTTAACAATATATATATAAAATATATATCCCATTCATGTAAAAAGTGAAGCTTAGGTTATACGTCAAGAATTGCAAGTCTAAATCAACGTGGGGCCCTTTTAAGGGAATTGTGTAAATACGTGCATTTGAAGGGACTACTCTCTAAGATATCACCTTCTTACGGTTGTGGGGCCCAGCGGGCAGAAAAAGGATGTGGGACCCGCATGGAAAAAAAAATCTACGCTCTTTCCAATGTGCTTCCCAAAAGGATGCATATGAAAGACAGCTAAAATTGACAAAAAGTTTTTTTGAAATGTGTGAAAGAAAATGTTTCATACTTTAATTAATTGGCTAGGAGGATGATACTTTTTTAGTATGTTATTTATTTTGGTTTAATTTTTTTTAAAGTATGATTGAACTAGATCCGATCTTTAGGTGACTTTAATGGATTAGATTCATTTACATGTGATAGTTTATTGGAATGACGACTTTTAATTTATATATATGTTTTTTCATAATATTGTAATTTTTTATGTGAAAATGAAAATGTTAATCTCTATATAATCTATTTGTATCTATTTTAAAAAATTGTTACTACTCTCTTACTTCTCATATAAGGACAACTTGATCTTTGTCGATTAAACAGTAAAATAATGTTTTTAATCTCTTACTTCTCGTATAAAGACAACTGGATCTTTGCCTAATAAATAGTAAAATAATGTTACTATTCTCTTCTCACATGAAGACAACTTGATCTTTGTCTAATAAACAGTAGCAATTCATAATACTCACTTTCTTATTGAAATGTTTGATTATATCCTAGATATTTTTGAATGGTGTATAGAGAAATAAAGTGCTTCTCTATATTTAATTAAAATTGTTCAATTTAATAATACATAAATTAAGTTTAAATAAAGATTGGAAAGTTAAGTAATGAAAGAGGTATAAGATGCTTGTTTATTTTAGTGAGATGTTGATTTGATTTTTGTTGTGGCAAAGGATCAAAATAAAAAATTTAGATTCATAATAGTGATTAGAATAGTGTAACACCTTTATACATAAAATGTTGTTGTTTCAATTAACACTATAATATGTAGCCTATTCTTAGATAGGGTTGTCGTGTGCATATTAGTCTTTGTGATGCAATCTAGTCTTTAGTTGTTAGAGCCTTGGCCCTATTTTTGAAGTGGATTATTCCTTAAAAGATGAGAGGAGAATTCCTTCGTATATCTTGGTAACACGCAGGTTCTAGAAGAGAATACAAATTCTCAACCACACTAAGCATACAAATAAAGATGCAAGTATAATGTTCTAGTGAAGGGGTGTGGTGTCTAAATATAAAATTTATCTTTGAATGTTCTAGAATCAAATATTTATTGGAGTGATCCTCACTTGGATGTTAATGAACCATTAATATCTATAAATGAATGTCCAAACTCATTCAATTCAAAGTTTTTGATGTGTGGGTTGATAAGATAATAACTTGTTTTTTAAAGGGTCAAATTTTTAGCACGAGATTTTAAATTTTGGACGAGTTTGACGAGGTCATGTTGTGCGACCTAACCCACAAATTGGGCTGCACCACATGATCTAATCCTAATTAGAAAAAGGTTGTGAATGAGGATTGGTCTAGACCAAGTGGATTTGTAGTGGTGATTGGTAAATGGGTTCTCAAGGGTAAGAGTCATTTTACATCAAGTAGATTGAATTGAGGACTATGATTGTGTATTCATGACATGTCTACAAAGTGGCCTAAAACAAGAGTGTAAAAGTGTAGGGTATGCACGTTTATCCCTTACACTTTCCCCCCACTTTGGTGTGTGTGTAAATCTATATGAATCATGCATGTTAGAGTGAATATCTAGTAAAAATAAAACCAAGAATAAAATAACACTATGATGGATCTTTGAATTATGCCTTAATATATTCATGTACCTACACAAGCATGTCATCCTTCACATCCTCGCATAATTCATTAGTTGTACTTATATCAAGTGTTGGTGCTAAAAATTAGTAATCATTCAAAAACATACAACATGCATGAAGAAAAATTATAGTAGAATGCAAAAGCTAGTGTAATATGTGAAGGCATATATTGTGATGTGGAGTTGGAACCAATGTGACACCTACAAATTAAATGAATGATGAGTGGTGTAAAAGAGATCATGACACATAGAACTATATAGTGTTAGAAGCACTATGACACATATATAATATGTGCATGATCACCTTATAAATTTGGGGTAAATAGAATCATGACATGTAGGGCAATGTATATTTCGGATCAATGTTTGACCCTACAAAGTATTGAATGACACCATGTAAAGTCAATTTAGATATTATTATGACACATTAGGGAGCATGGAGTTGGAATCAATGTGGACCCCACAAAATATGTGTGACACCATGTAAAACTAGTGTAACTAGGATTATGGCATATAAGGTGATGTGGAGTTGGAACCAACGTGGTTCCCACAAATTATGCACATGATGCCATGGGTAAGTGCATAGATATATGGGTTAAAAGGGGGTAAAAAATGACCATATTTTTCTCAAAATTGATTAAACTTGGGTTTGGATGAGTAATCCAAGATGTGTACACTCAAAATTTGAAGATATAATAAGAACCATAGTACTTAGAATCTAGCTTGTAAACTACTAAGGCTTTTAAGAAAAGGTTAAGGTTAAAAGGATGAAATGTAGAGCATACACAAAAGTGATCCTATTTTTGTCACTAACATTTAACATAGTGTCTATTGTGGACCCCCCTCTTTTTATATTAGGTATTTTCAAATTTTGATTGGTGGAAATGTAGGTAAGAGTTCATACTAAAAGTTGTGTATTATATATATATATATATATATATAATCAATTTTCTCTTATGATTTTTCAAAGTGGATGCGTCTTGAAAAATACATAACTGAGTGTGCACGTCAAATAACTTGCACAAAAATAATTAAAAATGTAGCCTTTTTTATTGAATGTGTATAGAATGAAGTGTCAAACCAGAGTGTAATACAAGAAAATATTGACAAATGAATATGACTTGGACAACTATGAAAAATATTTAATGAATGCTTCTTCCATTAAATCAAAATATACACATTTAACAACAAGAAATTACTATTTTAGTTCATCTTCTAGATGAGTGCTATGCTTTTAATATAGCTAGGAAATACAAAACATCAAAGATTACCCTATTAATCCTAGGATTATGTACATTATTGTTACTTTCCCCCTTAATCTATAGGAGTGGTGATAGAACCACTACTTGTGTTGTACATTGGACAACATACACCTCTTTTTTTACATGAAACTTCAATATTCTACAAAACATTTTTTTATAAGTGATAGTATATTATCTTATGTAGTTTTTCAAGAACTATGATATGGACTTGGTATAAAGGCCTTAGTGCACATTTTATTAATTTTATTTATCTTTACATGATGTTATATGCCCATTTTGAGAGAATACTACACCTATTTGTTATGAAATTTCTTACCACCATTTTATTTTGTGTGGTGAAAATTATAGAAGAAGAATGTTCAAATTCTCTCTTCATCACTATGAGAGAAAACTATGGAACCCAAGTAGATGGTGCCCATGAGTATTCCAAAAGTGTACCAACTATATCGTGTGACTTGAATATTGGATAACCCATGCTATTTTCACCTGTGAGTAACCTAAAAGTGTGTTAAAATATGCACTAAATGACTTAACTTTCTATCAAGCTACAAATGTGAACCACTTGTCCATAATATTGACACATAAAAACACTCCTATGGTAGGAAAATTGTGTCAAAAATGAAGGTATATAATGATCTCACTCCATGCATAGTCATCAAAAACTAAAATGAAGTGTGCAATATTAGGTGTTACAATATTAAGATGAAAATTACTTACTAATATGTAGTATTATGTTGCAATAAAAATGCTCGATGGATAATTTGAGAAGTCTCAAAGTACCATTCTCTCAAAGAACTTGAAATCTTGATGTTTGTCCAAGTACCATGATTGAAGAACTCAAAATCTAAATTTTAATGTTCCCCTTGTAAGATGGGAGTGGAGAGATACTAGAAGGACCCCCTAGAAAGATAAAATGAACCTATATTATGATCCACAACTCAATGATTTCCTCTTGGGTTTTATCACGAGTCTTCATTAATTCACCCTTTTGGATTTTCAACTTACAGCTTAAGTGCAAAATTATGACCAATATGAGGAAATATCCATGGCCTCAAATAATATATAGTAAGTTGCATATCTAGTGGTCTTAGTGTGTAATTATCAATATACCAATGGGAAGTCATAGGTACAAAAACTTACTGCTCCTATCAACACAAAAAAGATTGAGAGCATAATTATCTTCAATAGGAATTGAGTACAAATCTACAATTTTCTTATTAGGTTGTCACTCAATAGTACAAGTATCAATATCAGTATCTATATTTCTTATCTCATCATCAATTGGATTGATAATAACATCCGCATGTCAAGAGTAGATAAATTTAACAAGCTTTCATACTATTGCTCAATAATATCTATAATGTTGATTTTATTATCAATTGGATCGACAATAAATTTTGGATATAGAGTAGATGATCTATCATCTACAATGGTGGATTGAACTCTACAATAATATTTTGACAAAAGTAAAGTCTTCATTTTTCATCTATATTGATCTATCCATCCAAAATGATATGCCTACTTGATTTTATTTATAGATATTTTACATAACATTGTCTTAATATAGAATGTGTTTGTTGACCAAATGATAGACATGGATGTTGATCAAAAAATAATGGGAGGTATGTTCCCATTTTCCACAATGAAAACATGTTTGGACTTTATGGAGTTTAGTGCTAGTTTATTTTGAATGAAATGACAACTTATCAATTTCACATGGTTGATCAATATGTGAAGAATCAACTTTACTATTGTTTGAATGGATCTAGAAATAAATATGATATGTTTCGAATATTCTAGTATATGAAAATTTATAACATTTATATACCTTATACTAATGCAATTTTTTTGTTTTATTCTCCTAAACATGCACAATAGATGGAGATTCAATAATGGGAGTACTAATAGGTATTATATCCATGTCAAGTTTTGACAACACACTTTTTATTTAGGCCCAATATTTTTCTATGATAAACAAAGGGGATCAACACTACTTAAAGAAGGAACATGAAAAAATGTCTTCTCTACAACACTTTTATGTGACACAAGAGGGGTTTATCACTCTTCTTAAAAAAAATTGTCTTTACCATCCTTTTGAGTTGAGTTGCTTGAAGAAGGAATATTTGTTTAACACCTTTCTTCTCTTCTTAGGAATTGGGTGCAAGATATTGTAGTTGATATTACAATCTATTTATTTTTTCCACAACATCTTGTATTAGTTGATAAAATTATGAAAAGAGGCTTGTACTAATGTCAACATTTTAATGTTGTCTTTGCTTCTTATTAGTTGCTAACATTAATTTTCAAAGATAACATATTGTTGGTATATAATTTGAACATTGTTATAAAGATTACACACTTTTGAGTTGGGTTCCACCAATAATGCTAAGAGACAATATAATTCACAACACCCTGTGACTTTTATTATCAAGTAGAAATAGATCAAGGTTACTTATCACTCCAAGATGTTTCATTTTCTATATTGCACCATACCTATATACCAAACCTCTCAATATGATCACCCTTCTAATAAACCAATTGGCACATGGAATAAGCTCACCCTTTCACTATACTCATTGGTACATGAAAGTGATATTAAATAATGTGATAATATAAAGGTAAATGACACACATATAATTCATGGAAAGGATTCATCCTATCAATGGTGCCTATTTAGAAATTAAAAAAAACCAACAAGGATTTACATCTTACAATAGAAACAAATGGGTAATCGAGGGAAATGGAAATGAAAACGAAAATTTTCTTATTTTTCATTGGAAATTTATAAGGATCAAGACATAGATGTCATTGTTGCAACTATATTAGGTGTTGGGTGTTGTAGTTTAATTGTAACAACTTGACCCGTAAATGTGAACTAGAGGTACCTTAAGTACTAAATGTTGCATTTATTTAATTTATAAAAATTAAATTACTTTTTATTGTAAAACATTAAGGACAAACTATACTTGAGATATCCAATGCCCCCCTAAAGTAGAAAAATGTCTAGCATGTCCTCTAAAATGACCTTGGAAATAAATTTTCCACTTTATAATATAATAAAATTTTATCAAGTTAAAATGAAAAAACCCCACAGTATAATCTAATGAAACATTAAAAAATACCCCTAATTTCAAAACCATACAACTATTAGAATACTCCCTAAATCCCAAAGTTAAAAATGTAACTTTTGAGTAGTACGAGAGTCATAGATAGGGAGAAGAAATGAACTATGAGCATGTGAAGTGTCACACCAATAGTGTTGGAAGAACATAGGCAATAGTAGTGTTTAGGCTATGAATAACATTGGGTATTCACAAATATTGAGTGGAAATGAAGGCCACAATAACATCTTTTGTTGAAGACAACTTGAGATCCTCCCAATAGATGAGCATATCAAAACAAATTAAATTATAAAAAACAAGGAACAAAGGACATTCTTTTCTATTAGATCCTTTGATTCCTACTTTTATGAGTTGTATTAACAAAAAATATGTTGAATCACCTAGACACAATATTCTTGTTGTAGATGAGATCAATGCTACTTGTCGAGTGAGAAGTCTATATTACTCTAGTTGGAGAGTAGATACCTAAAAATGTTCTTTCAATGATATTTGCTAAACTCTCCTTTAGACAATCCACACATTGTTTTGAGTTATCTAAAACATTACAAAATTTATGGAAGGGAATGCACCAACTACTTATCTCTAATAGTGATATTAAAACTTGATATGAGATCAAAATAAATGTGATAAATAATTATTTTCACAACTCACATTTAGAAAACTACAAAAACTTTAGTTAGAAGTTACCTTGTCAAAATCTGACTATAAGAAAGTTTGAGATATGATTGAAACCTTATCTTTCAAAAAGTGTGGAGAAAATATGCTTTGTAATCTCTACTTTTCTCCCAAATGATAACATTGCAATGAGAGATTACTTCATAGGGTTTGAAGTCTCCATTTTAAATCGTGAAAGGATAATTTCATTGAAACTTGTAGGTCATTTTACTTTCTCCATTATGATTACTTCATTGGTTTTATAAATTCTCACATAATGTCATTTATTCTTCTCCTTTAGCCAAAGTTCTCTCGCTTTGATAATAATGTCAAGCCTAAGAATTTAATACACACGAATATTGATAAATGAATAGTACTTAGACAACTAGGAAAATATTCAATGAGAACTTCTTCCATTCAATCAAAATGTACATATTTAACAATATGAACATGACTATTCAATTCATATTATAAATGTTCATTAAGATTGTAGCATAGCTAGGAAATGCAAAATATAAAATATTATCCTAATACTCTAAGGATTATGCACATTATCATTACATAAAGTGTAGAAAAAATCTTATAAATTTTGGACAAGTAGATCAAAATTTATAAAGAAAAATCAATACATGTGTATTTGAGAAATTTGGAGGCACTAGTCAAAGAATATATATATATATATATATATATATAAACTAGTTCAAAATCTTAAAAAAAAATGACTAGAAAGCCAAGAAGTAGCTAATCATTTTAGTGGTGACCTCATCAAACTTTATTATAAAATGAATAAATTTGATGAATGCTAAAGTTTATTTATTTTTAATATGAAAAACATGTCTTTGGGAGGTATCGTAGAGTTCCAATCCTTAGGCTTGGTCATACAAGCCTTTTCCAATACTGAAAGGGCGAAACAAAATTTTGAATGTAAATAGTGCAAGCACATTACATGCATATCAACTATAAGCAAGATAAATGAGAAAAAAATGGTAACCTATAATATGATCCCACTTACAACTTTGCACATTATTTGGTAAGTCATGATTTAGTCCCCCCTCTCCCTTCTTCCCGCCCTCCTCTCTCTCTATTTCTTCATCTTCCTTCATTCCCTTCCATTGTATCTCCCCTCTCTCTAAATCTATATTTCTCTGGGTGATCCCACGATAGTGGGTTACACTTTTTGGCCAAACTTGAATTGAATTGAACTTTTTTAACAAAATATTCACTTTTAGACACCTATCTAGCTACTAAACCATGAGGAATTTGAAGATGATGCAAACTAGTGATTTGTGACATTTTTTTTGTAGATTCTAAATATATATTTTAAAAAAAATTTGGAATCAAATTGCATTTCTTTTTCCATTTCCTTTGATAACTAGTTTTTAACAGTAAACAACATTTATAAAGAGTGATGTTTACTGCATAACACATAACTTTTTTCTATGAAGGATAAAATACTAAGTTTTTGAATTTAGATTTGTAACTATGATATCTAACTCCTTCATTTGGTTTCATAGTGTTTTATTGAATATATATTTTTTTAATTAAGTTTTGAAGTCAAACCAATTACAATTTAGACATAGGTTTACTATATAACACAATTTTTTTTTGTATATATCAAAATTCATTTTTTTTGTTGGATCAAAGACATCAATACCAAGAGCATAAATATTTTTCAGATTTTTTTTTGGCAATCTACTATTTTTCCACATGTGCAAAACAAAGAGCTTGATTTTCAGTGAAAAACCTACACTCACAAGAAATAAAAAATAAATATAATAATCAAATCAAATATATTTAAAATTATACTTTTTGGGAAGCTTATAATAAGGACTACATATACAAAAACATAAATTTTACATGAATTCATTTGATCCCCCAAAAGGAAAATCAAAAGTGATTTTTTATCAGCATTTTGATAGGTGTAAGGAGACTCCATTATAGCTATGGTTTAAAACTAGAGGGGTTCTATCCAAGGGGGTTTGATCTAAGGGGGTTTGATCAAACTCTCTTCAATTAAAATCTTTTAAATGGAACCTTTCAAGGCTTAAATCATTATATTTTCTAAAAATATGTGATTTTAACAAAAAATAGGATGTCCTAGAAAGTGTAACCCATTATTGTGGCAACACCCCTATACCTCCCTTACTCCTCTTTATATTTCCTCTCCCTCTCCCTCTCCCTCTCTCCCCCTATTTTCCTCTATATCCTTCCATCTCTATATCTCTTTCCATCTCTATCTCTCCCCCCCTCTCTCTCTCTTTCAAAATCTATA
Organism: Sequoia sempervirens; assembly: GCA_007258455.2. Lineage (NCBI taxonomy): Eukaryota > Viridiplantae > Streptophyta > Pinopsida > Cupressales > Cupressaceae > Sequoia > Sequoia sempervirens. The sequence goes on from VDFB02142776.1 coordinate 548,290, forward strand.
TCCTTATGTTTATCTATTTTTTTCTAAAAACTATATATAATACAAGTGTGTTATATAATGAGTGCATTACATAAAATTTTACATAATGTAATTGTTCTTTTTTCACTTTTTAAATTTTTTTGTCCCCCTAATGTGGTTCACTCACCCCCATGTAAAATAAGTGTAAATAATATTATGATGCATGAGGCAATATGAACTTAAAACTCCACAAAGTATGTGTAAGATACCATATAAAACTGGATCAATATTAGATATTCTTGTATGGTTGTATATTTTCCCTTCAATTGAGTGTAACAAGTTATATTTTTAGAAATGACCTCTTGAAAATTCCATATAAACCATATTGAATCCACTAAAGATAAGTATAATATCCTAAACATTTTTTTTATTGTTGAAATCAAAGTTTAGATTGGTAGGGAATTTTTCCATGTACCATTTTTTTGTTATTCAAAGACTAATTTTTCCTATTGATGTATAAATTATAAATAAATATGATAACATGGGGTTGAGTACATAAATTAAAACTAACATGTAATAAATTATGGTTATTAGGGCATTAATTGTCACAAATAGTGGCATTATATATGTCTATACCAAATAATTAAAATTTCAAACTAAACTAAATCCTCCAAAACTTCAAACTGATTGAAGGCCCCATCATTTTGCATATCCTTAAAAGTTCTATTTTGACCTCTCCCATTATTGCGAGGATTAACCGGGATAAAACCCTCATTGTTTGTCACCCCATCAGACATATGAGCCTTCCCTTTATCATTCTTAGAAGTTGAGTTGGAGGTAACATTTCCAGCACTAGACCCTTGATTGAACCAAGGGAATTTTTGTTACAAATGCTCGTACTCATGACATAAACAACATCTGAAAGAAAGGGTCTCATAATCTAGCTGTTGAATCCCAGAGGAGGATCCAAGGCATATCTCCACATAATGTGGCAAAGGATTATTTAAATCAATTTCAACACAAAATGGGCATATGCAATTACCTTTCTCTTCAGAGTTTGTTGAGCTGAGCCAACCAATTTACCAAGAAGGAGAGCAATCATATGAAAAATGTCACTCCTCCAAAATTCCAATGGGAGGCGCACAAGATAAACCTGAGACCCCCAAAAGAAGCTCCTTAATTGAATTGAAGCCCACATGCCATGGTTTCATGAAGAGCCCAACCTGATTGTAAAAATAAGGCTCGCCTTCAAAAGCTTTATTTTTGTTTGCCATGCATGCAAACATGACCAAAAAAATTATTGTCAACCATTATTATCTCCATATCACCTTTGGGGTTCCAAATCCTCTGAGCCCAAGATTCTAAGACTAGAAAAGAGAGTCGAATCCCCATGAATTTGAAAATAAGAGCATGATTTCTTATGTAGGAAACATCCTCCAAAATAGACTCTAGTTGAATCACCAAAACAGGGTGCTCATTGCACCTCTCCTAACAGCCATTCACTTTCTTGATCCCGGGTAATCCTCCTTTGATGAAGAGTCACCACCAACGAAAATAATGCTAAGATGCCCCATAGCCCTTGCATGCAAAGAGGGGGATGGATATGCACGATCCATGCCACCAGAGCCAACCATAAAAACCAAAAGCCACCAAGGAAATAAAAAATCCAACAAACCACTGCTCACAACCATGAAAAAGAAACACAAAGAACATAACCCCCACCAAATTTTCACCCTCCACCTAGTTCATGCACTCCAAACCCCAACTTACACACTCCAACCTGACCCCACACAACCACCTTGCACATACAATGAAGAATATAGATTGTGGCTAGCCTGCACAGACCAAGCACACCAAGCAAGTTTTCATCATCCAAGATTGGAAAGGATGTTACATTTATTGCACATTTATTTTTTTAGATCAAGAAATATCTTAAATTAGCTTAATAACACTTTAATTTTCCTCATCCCTAAGAAGAATGAGACTATTTCCATGGCTGATTTTTATACTATTAGTCTTTACAATACCATTTATAAGGTGTTCTCTAAAATTTTGGTTTTTAGGATCCAACCTTTTCTATCAAAATTTATCTTTTATAATTAGAAAGGTTTTATCCCTGGTAGAAAAATTCTTGATGTAGTTATGACTACTCATGAGATTCTACACTCTATGAAAAAGAGTTGAAAGGAAGGTGTGGTTCTCAACCTAAATATTTCTAAAGCATATGATTGGATTGTTGGATGTTGTGGTTGTGTTGATGATATGTGGTTATCATTGATGTCAACACTATTAGCATAAATATATTTGAAGTTGTATATGTTGAGGATATTGAGAAAATTGTGATAAATGAGTTCTAGGTTGTCAGTGGTGAGGTGAAGTTCAGTATGGTGGTTATTTCTGTACATTGTTGATCAGAGGTTGTGGAATTTTTGCTGAGTGTATCTAGTTTATCCACGTCGAGTTTCAAAGATCCGCATGAAGACTTGATTGAGTTATGAAGATTTCCATTCAGACAATTTTTCTGTTTCTTCAGTTGGTGTTCCTGATTGAAGATGATACTATTTCAATTGGTTCAATTGCTGCAAATGCTTCTCTTATGATTCATGATGCTTGTGGATGTTTTTGGATCGTGCTCTATTTTTGTTGCATGTCCGCGTTGATCATTGTGATCGTGGTTGGAAATTTTCTCTTGCGTGTTCATGTTTTTCTTGTTCTTGACTGACATAGTGTTTGTAGCATGTTGTGGATCTTCGAGGAGAAATTAATTGAAGTGTCTTCATGCTAGAGATGTTGATTTGGGTCCTCACTAAGTTGTGGCCAACCTTGGTTGATTCACATTGATAATCTTTAATGTTTTGGGCCGACAGTTTATATTCATTTTATTATTTCTTTGTGGCCGACTTGTAGAGATGAAATTTCATGTTATGGATATATAAGAGCAATTTTTTATTTGAATTTAAGTGTGAAAATGTGTGCTTCTGTGTGTGTACGCGAATAATGTTCTAAATCATTTGAAGTCAGGGTAGAGTGTGAAGAATTGTGAAGAATAGTGAAGAAGAGTGAAGAAGTGTTCATGTGCTTAATTGGAACTGTAACCAGGCATTAGCAGATGCTATTTTCTTAGTTCAAAATTTGGATGGCTTTAATCCGAATCTCTTTGTAAGATAGTGTGTCTTACTTTGTAATTGAGCAGTGAGCTCTAGGCAATGTGCCTGAATGCATGCACATTCCCCATATTTTATTTTCATTATACTTTTAATAGGGTATAATCTTGTGGACTGACCTCCATCGTGGTTTTCCCCTAATAGGGTTTCCACGTAAAAAATCTTGGTGTTAAGTGTGTTTTTGATGTGTTGATGATTTATGTTTTCATGGTTAATAATCAGATCAGAGAATAAGGTTAATAAGTTGAATAAGTTTTGAATTTCTGTGACAACTGATTCACCCCCACCCCCTCCCCCCTCTCAGTTGTCTACCCTTGTATTGCCAACATGGGTTTCTTGGGATTTCCTATTTGATGTGTTGAATAAATTTGGGTTCCAACATATAATTTTGGGAATGATTTGGGAGTGTGTTTCCACTCTCAAATTTTAAATTTTAACCATTGGTATCTCTAGGGGATTTTATAGTAGTATTAGAGGTGCCTAAAAAACATGGACACCTTTTCTAGGGACCCATAACCAAGTCCTTCATATTTTTTTTCTTTTTGTTATAGATATAGGCTCTAACATTCCTTATTCTTGAATTCCTAGACCACCTTGTCATTTTTAACCCATTTTTCAAATTAGACGAAGGCCCTTAGGATATTTATTAATAGGTATGGTAACTAGGTCTTCTTTCCCTTCATTATAAATCCATTTACAAATGTCTGTCTTCTATAGTTTATTTATCCAAATCACCCTAACATGAAAATTTTGTGGATTTATATTTGATAACAAATCTTGCTAAATGTATATCTTGTGTAGATTTTTGTTTTCCATATGATTTAGGTGAAAGTGGACTAGACAAATATGAAGTAACTAAGGCTTTTTCTACCAATGAAATTCCTAATTAGGATACCTTTGATGCCTCCATATATTTTTTCTTTTTGTTATAGATATAGGCTCTAACATTCCTTATTCTTGAATTCCTAGACCACCTTGTCATTTTTAACCCATTTTCAAATTAGACGAAGGACCTTAGGATATTTATTAATAGGTATGGTAACTAGGTCTTCTTGTCCTTCTTTATAAATCCATTTAGAAATGTCTTATTTTATAGTTTATTTATCCAAATCACCCTAACATGAAATTTTTACTCTTGTTAAATGTATATCTTGTGTAGATTTTTTTTTTCCATATGTTTTAGGTGATAACAAGAAAAATCCACTTTCACATAAATCATATGATTTTTCATATAAGTTTGAGAAGAAGAGACACCACCTTGGGTATTAGACTGATTTAATAAGGTAGAGCCTCCACACAAACTCACAAACTATTGATAGTCATATAAGAAGATGAGTGAATGAGCTATGTTTCATTAGTAAAATATTGTCATGCAATGTTAGCTACAAGTTTTCCATGAACACTCGTTGCATATTAGAATTAAGGAGCGCATACGACACCTATGAAAATAAAGACTGACATCGAAAGATAAAAATCAATCACCTTCTCAATAGGTCCCTGGTTGTAGTGACTTGGAATCCAATGTTTGCCTGAAAGTGTTGGAGTAACTAGTTTATCAATTACTCAAATATATGAATAAAATTATCAGGAAGTGAGCAAAACCAATATAGTACGACATCTGTCAATGCTTGCAAGAAAATATTTGCTAACAAAGCATCCTAGAATAACAAATCATTTCACAAAGCAATGAAAGCATATACGTGAGTTTGAGGATCTCCCTTCCTATTATATTTTTCAAACCTCAACACCTCAAAGCCTACAAGTAAAGGAGTAGCAAGAATGGTTAATGAAAATGGACCACGTCTATAATATGGAGTGATCAATGGTTGAGACAAAGTGTTGGTTAATGTGGTAAGTTGGTTTTGCAATTGGCCAACATTTTGCATTAATTGGTTAAGAATGAGATTTGTAGAATGTGTATGAATAGTGGATATTTATGGGCTATTGGATGAAAGTGGTGGAACCTAAGGGCTGCGAGGTTCCAAAGGCTCTTCCAAAGAAATCTAAAGAAAACTAGCAGTAGGAGTAGCTATCGTGGCCATGGGTGTAGTGGTCACCATGTGCATGGTAAGTACTAGCATCGACATAGAAAATCATGTGCCAATAACATTAGATTGTGAAACTAGTGTGTTTGAAACTATAAAAGTGTGGGATGGGACATTCTTGCAAATAATGTGTGCCAATCCTCTATGAAATTCAATTGATTGAGGGTTTGAGACAAGCATAGTTTGAATAGCATCAAGAAGAGATACTACTTTAGGAAGGTTATTTGTTTCTAGAAATGTTTGAAATTTATGCAAGTTTTGATCTATTGTTTATGTTTGTGTAAATGGATCCCTTGATGTATCCTCATGATCAAATCCCCCATCTAATGGAGGAGAAGACTGAGATATGGAACTAGGATCAAGAGTGATTAGGGGTGGAGATTGTGCAACATCCTGAAAGTGTATTATTCTTTTGAGAAATCGGGAGTTGTTCAAATAGGTGTTGAAAAAGGTTTTGATTATTGCATGTGGAATGTGTAGAGGCTTCTTCTTAATACATTACCAAAATAAAGATATTGGGTTGTAAAACTCATAAAAGTATTTACAATACATAGTTTGATTGTTCTTTAGATAATGAGAGAAAAAGACTTGTTTGAAGTTTTGATATTTTTTTTTAAATGTAAAAATGTGTGAGTGTAAGAACATCAGATTCACCAAAATGTAGTGAATGAAAAATGTGATCTATGAAAAATACATAAGACTTTTGAGATCAATTATTCACTCAATACATTGGAGATGAATTGACAGTTCTACAAACTATTTCAATTATCCTCTTTACAATGTTTATAATTGTAAATAAAAATATAACTATACTATTACAAAGCCAAATATTTAGTTACAATGGACTGGTGAAGATAAATATCTACACAACAATAATTACAAATTAAATCAAACAAAAATAACATATACAAGTTATGAAGATGATTTTGTAACTCGGAGAGAGTCTCAATCTTAGACACTAGTACTTAGCATGGACATCCTCATGACGCATTGTTGTCTAGTACAAAGACGACATGAAAAGTATAAAATATGCAGAATGTAATCCTACACACACAACAACAAAATATAGAACTCAAATATATGAGAAACACTTATAAACTGAAAATGACAACACAATTTAATTATTGAAATGAAAATCAAATGAAAATAAAGGTATGGAAAGATAAAATCATATTTTCGCTTATCCTTCTTCAATGAAGAACTTGCACACACAAGAAAGAAACAAATATTTTTGGTTTGGTTATTTAGGGGCTTGCCTTAGTCAAACCCTTGTTTTGGTGTTTCTACCTCCACGACAACCAAGATTTTAATATACATGGAAAAAGATGTAAATGATGCAATGAAAATTGCTATGACAAAATATATAAATAACTTAATAACAAGATATTAACACCTGATGCATTCAAATGTTAGTGAGAGAAAATATGCTGATAATAAAGAAAAAGATCATCTTGAAGCTTCGAAGAATCCTCAAAGGTGATTTGTTGCTTTAAGAATGTTGCTAAGAACAAGAGATAATGACATGCAATGTAAATAGTAGCTTGTTACGCTTTCAATGTTGAACAATATTGTTGCTTAAAAAATTGTTTCAACCAAGGTATGCGTGAAAGCGAAAGAGATAGTGTGAAAACTCTAAAGAATCCCCTTTTCCAAAATGAGTTGAGCTCATTTTGTTCAATGTGATTACATGCAAGGTCGTTACCTACGAAAAAATTGTGGGAAGGTAAAGCTCTAATGACCATTGGAATCACAATTTTTTGCAGGATGCTATCACATCATGTAGATGTTCACATGAAATGCTTGCATTCAGAAGAATTGCAACACAAAATATTAGAAACATGAAATTAACAAAATCCATGGTTCAAGTGCTAACATTTTGAAATTAAACGGTTTATATCAAAGGGCTAAAGAGAGGGTTTTGTGTAGTGTGAAATTGTAAGGGTATGCAGTTTACGACACTATAATATCAAATTAAAATTTTCTTTTTTCATTGAAAAAAATATATCTATGTAGAGTGGAGGGTATTTTTAATTTTTTTTTAAATATATTTATTATTTTTCCTAATGTCTTGAATATAGGCCATTATTTTTCATAATGGACCTACATTCATTATAAAATAAAATAAAAACATAAAATATATTATAATTTTTTGAAAACTAATATTAAGGACTATATAAGTTTATAAAATAACATTTTCAAATGACTTCATTTGTTCTCCCAAAAGATGAAGCAAAATTATTATTTTGTTACATTTTGATAGGTGCAAAGAAGATTCTATTGTGGGTTTGATTTAAGCCTAAAGATTCTATCAAAGAGGGTTTTTAAATCATTAATTTTTCTAAACAACACATTGTTTTAGACAAAAACTAGGATGTTCCACAAGTGAGACACACTATTGTAGGATTAGCTAGAAATTGACAAATAAAATGAACAAAATAAGGTGTGTATACATAGTTACACTTGAAGGAGGTCATTACTTGAAATAAGTTTGTTTTTTAGAGACGACTATGAAAAATGCTCCTCATCTATGATTCAAAGTGACAATTGAAAATATTGCAACCAATAAAGAAATCAAGTCTACGTGGAGGAAACTTTGAAGGTGTTGAGTGAGATGCCTCTGTGTGGATTGGTCATAGGAGAATGAAGATGGGGTTATTGGTCGTCAAAATGAAAATGAGAAAAAAAAATCCTACAAATTAGGTTTAGGGTTAACATAGAGCTAATGACACACATATACATGTTTAGTGGATGTGAAAAGTATATAAACCATGACTTCACATTTTGTTTAATGTGAGATATTAAACTCTAGATAATACACATCGAAATATATAATGTGACATATTAAACTTGTTATAAGGGTATTCAAAGTACACTTTGTCATGTGATAAACAAAGGATGCTCATATATGAATCCATTTACATGGATTTGTAAGTATCAATTGAGGACTTTTAAAACTTTAGTGGTGGTTGTAGTGTAGGGTTATTGTGATCGTCAATGTAGAGTTTTAGTTAGCACTTGTTCATTTAAGAACTTATATACATATAATGATTCATTTCATGATCCTTGTTACTATCTAAAAATCAAAATGATAATTTTAAACTCTTCACTCAAATATTATATAAACACGTGATAAAATTCGATGTACCATTTATACACCAAATGTATACAAGGTCAAAATATACATTTTATGTCCCATTTTGAATTCCCACAGATTTGCAGTATACACAAAAGTATATCCATGATTCACGAAGATTTGGATATTGATATCCTTCCTTTGGTGGAGTTTTTGGCCACAAATAAAAAAATGTTTGAATGTAGTCTTGGTATTGTTTCCCATAATGCAGTCATTGATTTTATGCTCCAATTTGAATTCCCACAGATTTCCGGTCCTTCCACTGCAATCCCAGCTCAAATATTTGAAATCTTCGCCGGCTCACCGGCCAATTAAACAATTAACCCCTTCTCGCAGGTTTGCGGTTTTTGCCATGGAAAGCTCAGCTGAAGGACACGAAATGAAGTTCCAGACTTTGATGGATTACTTGGGCAGAGATGGAGCTGTCGTGGCGGATGACTTGGCGATATTATTCAGTCACATGCAGTACGCGTGTAAGCGCGTGGCTGCCCTCGTGGCGTCACCCTGGAATTCGGCCTTGGGAAAAGGAGCAAGGCCTTCCCTCGCAGCGGGTTCGAACACGGGACGTGATGCTCCCAAACCACTCGATATTGTATCGGTACATTTTCTTTTTTTCCTTTTCATTTTTTCTTAAAATTCTTGCAAGGAATGTCTGCGTTTGGCAGAATTTCTATTTTTTATCTTTGAAATATTTTCTTTGTTCGTGACCTTTTGAGGTAAAATACATTTCCAGGTGAATGACAATTTTTTTGAAATGAATCATAGCTTAAATTAAATTGCAAAGAATCATATCAACACAAAATATGTACATAAATGTATCGATACAAAACTGCACTATTATAGAAGCATAAAATTCATAAATTAAGCATGTTGACACAAAATTGCCCATTATGATACCTGCACAAAATTGCAACACATGAAAGCTTAAAATGCTTAAATTTAATTTAATCATATAAACACAAGATTGTAAGGAAGCCTATAAACACAAAACTCCATTGTCATTAATGTGTAAGATTCTTAAATTAAGCATATCAACACAAAATTGCCCCTCATGAGAATCTAAACTTTTAAGATTAAATTGTACACAAGCGCATTGGCACAAAATGGAAGTTGTGAAAACCTAAATTGTTTACATTGTATGAGCTTCGACAAAGAAAAACGAAACACAAAGAACACAACTGATCAATGGCTTACATAGGCAAGGCAGCTGTATGAGCATGAACCATAGACAAAGACACCTCCCACGGTCAAAACAACAACACAACTACTTACTTTGCAAGAGGTTACAAAAGGTATTAAAAATCTGTGCACAGGAAAGGCCTGCAACATGGTTGAGTTACAGGCAGAGTACTTAAAATGGGGAAAGAACATTCTAGCTCCCCACATCAAGAACATTTTGAACAACATCATCAAGCTTGTGTTTCCAAGAGATTGGAGAACTAGCCTTGCAATACCTCTTTTAAGGTTGGTGATATAAACAGTCCATCCAATTACCAGACCATCATGATCAATCCTTTGTTTGCAAAATTGTTCGGAAGCATGGTCGAGCATAGGATCAGCAAGTGGGTCGAAGAAAAAGGTAAAAGACCAAAGGGTAAGCAGGTTTTAAACCAAAACACTCGACTATAGACCATGGCATCACTTTGAGAGACATCATTGAAAAAGTTCGGACAGTAAAGAGGAAGCCTATAGCTATTTTGTTGACTTCAAGAAAGCTTTAGATATGGTTCCCAATAATAAATTATGGTGTACAATGAAGGATCTTGATATCCCAGAGGAATATAGAGGGGTTGGTCATAGGCTTTATGAGGAAGTCCGAGTAAAAATCATAACTCAAGCAGGCCTTAAAGTTTTAGAAGTGACACAGGTGTCAAGCAGGGGTGTCCTATTGCCCCTACATTATTTGGTCTTTATATTGACAAACTAGAAGAGTAGCTAAATATGCAAAGAGGGGACAGTGTAATTTTGGGAGGGTATGTTGTGAGGCTTCTCTTGTATGCCAATGATCTCATCTTGATTGCTAGATCCACACAAGGGTTACAAGAGCATTTATATGCCTTGGGCAATTCTGCAAGGAAGAAGGTATGCAAATCAACACCAACAAGAGGAGGTTCATGATCTTCTCCAATAAAAGGAAGAAAAAGAAACTCAACTTTTATTTTGAAGGGAATATTCTAGAGGAAGTAACAGCATATAAATATCTTGGCATTGACTTCAACAACAAGCTCAATTGGACTTGCAGAAGGAAGTGGGAGGATGGAGAGCGCTACATGTTTTGCAAAATAGAAGTACGGAGGCAGAGTTATGGGATTGGAAAACTATGCAGATTCTTTTTAGGCTTTTATTTATTCCAATGATTCTTTAAGGATGTGAATTATGGGCTAGCAGCACTTAAGTGGTAAAATGGAAGCAAATAGAGAGGATTTAAAAGCACATGATCATAAGCAAATTAAAACTCAAAACTTCAGTACCTTATGATTCTTCTTGTTGAAACACGTGCCTTACTTATTGAGTCCATTGCTATGGTGCGTCTCATAAGTTATCTTAAAAACATTGAACACATGGAGACACATAGATGGCTTAAGGCTGTCATCAAAGAAGTCTTCAATGAGAGAAAGAAGTCTCAGATGAAACAAAACGTCAAGTGGATGAGAAAATGTGGCATTCACCCAAGTATGTGCCCAAATAATAACAAAGAAATAAAGGCCTTTGTTATAGATAATTTTGACAAGTCTGTGTGGGAAAACCATTAAGAAAAAATAAATATTGTCTTGACAAATTTAACCCCTCTTATCATCATCAACAAAATACTTACATAGGGGCCAATATGTCACGGAGAACAAAGATTGTTACAGCTCAATTGAGAATTAGGTCACAGCATATTCAACTTGAAATAGGTAGGTGGAAAGACCATTGTCTATCCAGCCCTCATATTGCACATTTGACCGTATTTATTAATTAATTGAAAATCAGAATACAACGGATTTTTTATTTTCAATTAACTAATAAATACAGTCAAATGTGCATTTTGGGGGCTGCATAGACGCTTCTGGTGGAAAATGCTTAAAGAAGAATGAGAGGAAATAGTTTGTCTCTTTTGCACAACAGGGATAGTTGAATCAAAGAAGCACTTTATTCTTGAGTGCAAAGCTTAATATGATATCTAGGCCAAATGTGCAGACACTTTAGCAGCTACTTCATTGCAAGATTTGTTCGAAGAGGATAAGGTTGGGAGAATTGGGGAGCTTGTCATCAAGCTTCTTAGTAGTCATTGTACAAATCTGAAAGCTAGAAAGACAAGGTTTGTTGTCTCATAGGTTATCTTTGGCCTTGTGGACATTAAAGTTCTTTTATTCTATTATATTCTTGTATTGCAAGAAGCATATCAATAGTTACTTGCAGGAAGCAAAAGTCTATATTGCTTATATTAGATTCAACAAAAACATATCAAATTTCATGTTGTGAGAACCTAAAATTCTAAAAACTAATATGAAAAGCATATCAACACAAAATTGCAAGGTTGGATGCCTAAAACACCTAAAACTAAGTACATTCATTTGTCGTATTGCTATCAATACTGTCGAGGCATGTTGTCAAGCATTATGGTGGCCACATTGATGTAGCATAGGTGCATGTGGTGGTGGTGGTGGTATCCTTTCAAATTTTTTTGGCTTAAGTAATTCTGAAGGCAAATGCTCTACTGACTAGTGTAGTTGGTCCTATGGAAAATGAATCCACCTTGCATTTGTTGCCAACCTCCATTGTTTCTTCACTATTCTTTTCTTATGCTCTTTGTATAGTTGGATACATCTAAAACCAAAAAGGTGAGGGAAAAATCTAAGCTTGAAGCATGAATCCCTATTAATAGTTCTATTTTAAATGTCAGCTAAGTAGCTTGAGCTTTGTGACAATGGCATATAAGCTGCAAAAATACTATGCAAATTTTAATGCTCAGTCCCATAGATCCCGTAAGTCTACTTGAAATCAATGTTCCATGGGGACTTGGAGGGAACATCTCCTTTGTTTTAGAATTGGACAACTTGCTCCATTTGGTGCATAAAAATAGAAGAAGGTAACTTTTAAGGAAAAAAATGTTGAAACCCCTCTTAAGAAGGTAAAAGGGGGAGGATTGTTATTGCAACTTTAGGCTTTAGAATATTGAATTTACTTTTTAAAATTTTAACCATTTTTAGTTTGTTTAAACTTTTAGTTATTTAAATAGCTGCCCCTTGTTGTCCCTCTATCATCCTTGAAAGCACGTCCCCCCATCCCTGCATTTCCCCTATCTTGGAAACTTGGAGAAATATTGCTTGAAATTTATACTTGTTAGCATGACATTTTTGGCTATTGGTCTAAATTGATTGACAATTCCAAGAACTTTTTAAGTCTCCAAAGCTCTAGGCTTCAAGCAATATCCTTATGTGTCATTTGGCATCAAGATGGACCATTCATCTGCTATTGCTTTGTTTATTGAAGATTTTGGGGCCTTTTAGTTAAAGTTGGACCCTCAACTTCTTTAGAGTGTAAAACAAATGCTACATAACTAATATATCAAACTTGTCTCCAACATTCTCAAGAGGATGCAATTGGGAGTAGCAAATATTATTGATCATGTAGGATGCATAAAAACTAGAAAGTTGTATGAATGGTTCAACAAAGATGCATTTGCAAGTTGATGCAAGAGCAGCTTAGGGGTCGAACAATCTTGCATCTCCCAAAAACATTGTGTCTTGTTTTGTTGCATGCTGCTTGTTTTCTTTTGGTGTGCTTTATTGTTTGTTTTGTTTTGTGCGTTTTGGGTAGTTGTTGGACCTATGTGACCTTGCATCTTGTGTCTTTGGTTCTTATGCAACCTTTGCATGTGAACTATTGTTTTTATTCACTTTGCATGGTTTTTCTTGAGTGCAACTTTTTGGATGTGCCTTGCGCAAGCCTCAATGGGTGCTAGCTGGCCTATGCATCTTGTGTGCTACCGTGCAAGCTTTTGCCCAACTTTTGCATTCTTCAATGTTACCACACATATGGTTGGACTTCATTTGAATGAAGCATGAGATTTCAAGTTGACTTTTTTCTTTTGTGTCACTTTGTGTCAAGTGCTTTGTCTGTGTGCACGTCATCTTTACACCAAATTCTCTTATCAACATGCACTTCAATTCTAATGCTTCTATGAGGTTAACCTATACACTTGGTGATCAATTCCTTTTGGTTGATCTATATTTCATGCATAGGTTACATGTGGGCAATCAATTAACTAGAATTGAAGAGACTTCTTTTGGAGTGACAATTCAACTTCATCTTGGAATGAAATTTTTCTTTTGTTCATGGACAATTGGCATTTTTCTTCTTCTTGTTCAGTTCAATGATGAATGCCAAGAGTCACAATGATTGTTTATTTAATGGCACTTTCTATGAAGAATTGGGTTGGCAACTTGATTTAGAATTGAATCAAATTAGCTTTGGGTTGCTTGGGTAGATTGTGACATAGAGAGTCTACTTAGGTTGGGTGTATTTTTTGTTGGGTATTCATGTTGTTGGGTTCCATTTGTACTAAAGGGTCCTGTTGTGACCTTTTCACACATCACTCCATTCAAAATGGGGACCCCCTAATTTTTGTCCCATTCGGGTCTTTTGACTTTGGTTTTGGGTGGTTTTGGGGCTGTCTCTCTCAGTTCCTTCTGTCTTTCCGGGGATGTACCTATCTTTTGGCCTAATTTGGAGTGTTGGCTAAGTCTGGAGTGCGCTTTGTTGGATTAGGGTTTTCATTCTTTAGGCTAGTTTGGGGTTAATTTAAGTGAGCATATTGAAATCTGAGACTTGGCATTGCGTTCAGGAAGCTTTAGGCAGGTTCCCATTAAAGTTTCACTAAATTCTGACAACTTACTATTTTTAGTAAGTACTCAATTTGGGACCTTTTCCTTAGGACTTTTGAAATTTTGACTGCTACATCACGTTTAGGACCCTTCAAGGTACTTGCATGCAAAATTTGAACAAATTCTGACAACTTTCTATTTTTAGCAGTTCTGGCTTCGGGAGCAATTTTTAGGGTTTGCATGTATGATTTTTCAATGCATGTCAGGATAATCTTTCTGGGTTTTTCGAGAGCTTCGCGATGGTATAACATGCAAGTCAAGATGATCACTTTCTATTTTTAGTGGGTACCTTGCATGCAAGCCAGTTTTCTGGGTTTTTCTGGGTTTTTTGAGATCTCTCGGGCAACATGACATGCAACCACGTCTGACAATCAATTGATCACTTTTTAGGCACTTACTATTTTTAGCAGGCTACTCCAGCAATCCCAGATCTTCAATTTCAGGAGTAGAGCAGTTCAGAACAAAAACGAAGTTGAGCGGAGGTTAGTTAAGGCACATGCAAGTGAAATTAGGGTTTCCAACTTTGGTGCCTAAAATGAGGGGTAAAACTCGAGAAAAATGAAAAACTGATGTATCCTATTGTGATCAACATCTTTCAAGGAATCTATTGGTAAAATTTGAGCGCAATTTGCATACTTACTATTTATAGTAAGTCACTTCCAGAACAGGGCTAAAAATAGCAGGTGAGCACGAAAGGAAGGTGTGAACAGGTCAGTTAAGTCATGAGGATCATGTTGGGAAAATTTCAAGCCAAGAGGAGTTGTAGAAGTTTGAGAATCAAGAAATTACTAAAAATAGAAAGTGAGGGCGAGCAGGTTAAAAATTTGACTAAGTGTTCAAATAGGCTAAGAGGGAGATAGGGTAGCACATAAGTTAAGGAAAATGGCAAGAGCCCCCCCTCATATGCACCCAACTTGACACCTCCTCAAATGCGCCCTCAAGGTGGCTTGAAATTTTCTAAGGCAATTAAAATGGAAGCACCACCTCTCAAATGCGCCCAAGGAAGGAGTTGGATGGCAAGACACTTTCTAAGTCATAAGATGGAAGCAGGACCCCTCAAATGCGTCCTCAACATGATGACATCCAAATGCACCCAAGGTAGACAGGAGGTATGAAAATTCTCTAAGGCAATTAAAATGGCACTACCACCCCCTAAATGTGCCCAAGTTGAGAGGAGATGCATGAAAGTTCTAAGGCGTGGAAGATAAAGTTGCTAGACCCCCCTCTAAATGCACCCAGAGCATGAAGCAAGTTAGAGAAAATTTTTCTAAGTCATAAAATGGAAGTAGAGGACCTCATATGCGCCCATCATGAGCAAGGAGGAATGAAAATTTCCTAAGGCATAGAAAATGAACTAACACCCCTCTAAATGCGCCCAAGGAGCAAGTGAAGATAGAAGTTTGAGAAAATTTTCTAAGTCATGAAAATCAGAGCCCATGCCTTCATATGCGCCCATGAAGCAGGGCATGAGAGGAGATACATGAGAATTTTCTAAGGCATGGAAGGTGAAAGCATAAGGGTCCAAATGCGCCCTTGAAGAAGTTGAGTGAAGTTTGTTTAAGTCATGAACTGCCCCCCTCTGAAATGCGCCCTAGGAAGCGTAAAGTGGCATGAAAAGTTTCTAAGGCATTAGAATGAAAGCAACAACACTCAAATGCGCTCAAGGAAGAAGAGGTTGGGTAAGAAATTTCTCTAAGGCGTGAAACAAAAGCTCAAGGGGTGAAATGCGCCCAAGATGAGTAGGTGACATAAAACTTGTCTAAGGCAATGAAAATGAGAGCACCTCCCTTCAAATGCGCCCAAGGAAGGGTAAGTTGAAATGAAAATTTTCCTAAGGCATGAACTTGAAATGACACCTCTCAAAATGCGCCCAAGGCAGAGACATCAAGGTGAGAAATTTTCTAAGGGAAGAAACAAAAGCACAAGGGGTCATATGTGCCCAAAGAAGAAGTTAGAGCAAGAAATTTGTCTAAGGCATCAAATATGAGCTCAACCCATCAAATGCGCCTAAGCTCCAAGAGGCAAAATATTCTAAGGCAAGAGGGGATGAATGAGAAAACACCCCTCTAAATGTGCCCAAGGGGGAATGGATGAAGATATGAAAAATTTCTAAGGTAGGTAATGAAGCAGGAGCCTTCTAAATGCGCCCTAAGAAGAAGTTGAGTAAAAAGTTTCTAAGGAATCAACATGAAATGACACCCAAGGAAATGCACCCATGATGAAAAGTTATGAAGAAAGCAAAGTTTGCTAGAGAAAAATGATGGACTCTATTAGATCCAGAGATCAATTAGACCTCGGAAATCAAAACATGGAAATTAGGTAAGTGAAGTGGATTTATACTATAAGTGTTTTGATGCTCTTCTTTTTGTTTTGCAGGGTGAACACTGGGGCCAAAGCATGATGACTTGGGGGTGATGGAGCAAGTACTCCAGGACAACATTACAACCTTGGAAGGGGATAAAGTTACATGTTTCAAATTCCTCCATGATGTCTCATTTGTGCCCAAACCATGAAGGGAGATGTTGGAAGAAACGGCTAAGTGTTGGAATTTCTCCACAAGGACCTAATATGCACTCAACTCAGGGAGGCAAGTGGCAAGGAAGAAATGGTTGAGTCCAAGACATGAAAATCCTTCAAGATCAGGATGGAGGAAATGATCATCCTCAAGCACTAAAATGTCCTCAAAGCTAAGGAGGGGGAATGAACAAAAACTTCAGTATTAAAGGGTGACGGCGGAATGGATTGAAGAAAAAAGTAGAGGAATTCTTCTAAAGTGTGAAGTCCTTCAATGACCTAGAAAATGTTCTCCAACATACTTCACACAACCCAAGATGCAGTGGCAGCAAGGAGGAAAATCACCATCAAACAGGATAAAGAAGTAGCCGTCTTGGAAGTTTAGATTGAGAACGTGCCTGCCATATCAGTTCAAGAAGTAGAGGCTGAGATGATCAGATTGATTGAGTTTGCAGTCAAAGAGAAGGACAATGGGAACGCGTTTCTGGACGAGAATCTTCTAGAAGATGATGGGCATTAAATGCTCATAATGGTCAAAGGGAGAGAGTGGGCCTTCTGTGCTCATTTATTACCCCACTCCACTTTCTGGCAGTTTTTAGGGCATAATCTTAATTAGTGCTTATGTAGCTCAATCTAAGCCCTCTATTGTATTTGAATTTGAGTTGTCCGTTGGAATTGGCCAACTATAAAAGGGGCATCCCCCCTCATTTGTATCATAGATTAGAAGATAGGAACACAGGAGATAGAGCATAGAGAGATAGCATAGCATAGATTGATAGAATGATAGCAAGAGGAAGGAAAGTTTTCAAATTGAATGCTTTGTAAGAAGTTGTTGTGAACACTCCTATAATAAAAAGAGTTATCATTGCTTGTGGTTTCATCTTTTGTTGTGGGTAGCTTGCAAGATTTCTTCGTCCTTCCAATTCGCCTAGAATCTTGAAGTAGAGTTTAGAGTAAAATAGATTTCATTTCATGCAAATAGATAGTTATGGAATGTGGTGGTTGAATTAAGCAAGCTTCGTTAATCCATACCACTAATGGGCTCATTGATGGTGAGTTCGCCTTGCGTGGTCAATAGGAACAATTTGGACTTAACTTCAATTATAATTTATATGTTGGTATGCGTTGTTGTGATGGTATCTTCATGTTAAGTTGTGATTTGAATACCTTTAGTTACTCCTTTAAAGATTGCACCGGTTTTGTGGAAGCTGTCCAAGGTGAGGCAAAGTAGAACTTGGTTGAAGTTTGTGAAATTTGATCTCCACGTCCCGTGCCTAGGATAGATCATAGCATTTTCTAATCCCTGCAGCCATTCAAATGATAAATCTTTTGAATCTTTGAAAACCCCTTTCTCTGGAGTGAACAATTGCGTAAGTACCCTTGAAATACTAGCAAATCACATCGAGCCAACTGCGACTACATCCACTGCATAAAGGAACCTTGGAGTTGAGTGCATGATCTTTCTCGCAATCTTAGCATGCAAGAGATTTTGATCAAGAGAGGATAGAGTGACCGTTGGGAACTTATTCTGTGTTGGTGCGGTCATAAAACACCCGTCAACAGGTCCATATGCTTGTAATCTTTTTTGCAATTCAATAAAGGTTCCAACTATCTATGTTTCCTTAGCATTCTTCCAATGCTTCTATTTTGACTTTGTGTGCTTTTCACTGGTTATTCATTTGACTCATTATGGTGTTCCATCAATTGGTATGAAAACATGTATTTTGAGTCCTAGGAGTGAGTTGTGTGAGCTCTTCTGTTTGTGTGATTGTTGTGTTGCATGTGGTCCAAAAAGTACGATGGTCCATAGAGTTGGAAGAGTGAATGCGTAGAATGTTTGAGTGGCTAGAGGACTACGCTTGGTGAATCTCGCTATTATGTTGAGAAATATGCAAGAGAGAATCAAAGTGATGAAGGCTACACAAAGATGAGAAGTGTTTGTGGCTGAAGATATCAAAGAGGACGAGCATGAAGAAGTCATATTGGAAGCCTTGAATGTAAACTTTGATGAGGAAGTTGTTGCAAAAGATTGGTTTGTGAGAGCTTTGGTGAGTGCAAACCTAGATTTGATTTACCTAACTAATCACGAAGCTTAAATTCAAATGAATTATTGGACTTGATCATTGAACTCTAGATATTTTTTGATTTTGATTCAATTAAAGGCCCTAAGAAGGTAAAGTATGCTGCCATGAAGCTGAAAGGGCATGCTACCTTGTGGTAGGAACACTTGTAGAAAAATTGTGTTAACAAAAATAAGAGAAAGATCTCGTAGGGGGATTTCACAATCACCAAGCTTAAAGGAAAGTTCATGTTGGCCAATAACACATGAGATATTTTTAAGAAGCTCTAGAATTGTGCTAATGAGAGGTGTTCGTGAAGAAGTACACAAAAGAGTTTTGTCAACACAAGACTCACACTAGTCATGTGGAAGAGGATGTGGAGGCCTTCAAGTATGTGAATGGTTTGCACACTTCCATTCAAGATGAAATTTGTTTGATGCACATGTATTTGGT
Source organism: Sequoia sempervirens (assembly GCA_007258455.2). Taxonomy (NCBI): domain Eukaryota; kingdom Viridiplantae; phylum Streptophyta; class Pinopsida; order Cupressales; family Cupressaceae; genus Sequoia; species Sequoia sempervirens. The sequence goes on from VDFB02142776.1 coordinate 567,487, forward strand.
AGAAGATGCCTATCATCTTGTGCTCAAGGCAAAGGAGTTGTCTTGAAAACATTTTGAGTGCATGAGATAAAGGTAAAAAGAGGAAACATGGAGGTGGTGAAAAGCAGACTTATGTTGACAAGGAAGTTGTAGAGTCTAGTGGTGCCATGCAAAGCTCTAAGGGTGAGAAAACCTCCAACATAGGTGAAGGAAAGAGAAAGAGAGGTCTTGGAGAAGGCCTTAGTAGAACTTGCTTTAGGTGTGGACAAATAAGTCATCGAGCATTTGAGTGTCCAAAATTTGCACATGAGCAAGGTCATGTAGACAAGCGCATGCATGCCACTCAAGTAGAAGAGAGTGAAGTAGAAAATGTAGCCCCAAAGATTGGAGAAAAACTTAATGATACGCAAGATTTTGCTCAAACATACATAAGAAAAGAAGGAACCATGTTAAGGAAGAGAATCTTTTGCACTAAGCGTGAAGTTAGAGGTAAGTGTTGCAAGTTGATAGCCAATGGTGGCAACATAGATAACTTAGTGTCCACATAAATGGTTCAAAAATTAGGGTTGAAGGCTATTGCACACACCACACTATACAAAGTATCATGGTTGTAGAAAGGACAACTAACAAGGTAGCATTCCACATTAAAGGATACACAAATGAAATTTGATGTGATGTGATTCCCATGGATGCTTGCCATGTGTTATTTCTCTGTAAATCAAATTACAAAAGTGGATCAATAGGGTCAAAAGAGGTTCCACTTAGTCAAGGAGAATTTAATGTGCATTAGAAATAGAGATACATCTAATTGTAGGGTATTGTAGAAAATGAGGGATTGTAATGAAGACAAAGGAGTGTCTAGGGTGGTCTAAAACATCTTAGGGAATCTTTGAAACAAGTTGTAGACCTTAGAATGACCTAGAAAACCTAATTTGGTGAATTCTTTGATTTCAATAGGCCTTGAAATTCTCATTTGCGGTGGTGAAAGCACAAATTTCTCCTAGTGGAAGTGACAAATTAGTTACACTGAGGTAGAGAATGGAGGATGTGTACAAACTCTTGCACGATCAATATGATCACAATTAAATATAGGTTTCGATTGTCATGCATGGACAACTTGATGGATTGTTTGAGTAGTGTGTGTTATTTTTCCAAGATAAATCTCAAGAGCAGTTATCATCAAATTTGGATGAGAGAAGGGGATGAATGGAAGACATCATTTAGAATGAATGAAGTCTTATGTTAATGATGCCATTTGAGTTGACAAATGCCTAAAACACATTCATGAGGATGATGAAAGAGGTTCTAAAGCCATTTTTGGGCAAGTTTGTGGTCATTTACTTGGATGATATTTTGATGTTTACCAAGACTAGGAAGAAAATCTTAGGCACTTGCAGCAGGTCTTCGTGCAATTGATGAAGGAGAAGTTGTGTAGAAACTTGATCATGAAGAAAGGACTTACATATTTGGGATTTGTCAAATCTCAAGAGGGATTGGAGATGGATCTTGAAAAAGTCAAGATGATTGTGGAGTAGTCAGAACCAAGAAGTGCATTAGAAGTTACAAGTTTCCATGGGTTGGCAAGCTTCTATAGAAAGTTAATTAAGTTCTTTAGTGGGGTTTGTATGCCTTTGACTCATTGCATGTGGAAAGGTGGCTTTGATTGGATGGTTGTTTTTGATTAGAGGTAAAATACGGGTTTTGAAGGGGCCCAAAACCTTTTACATCAAAAAGCAGCTGAGATGAAAGAAAACAACATTAAGCAAAAAACAACCCAACAACAGTGACCCATCAGCAAAAAGTCAGCCAAAGAGTCTTTGATTGGATGGTTGTTGCTACCAAGAACTTTGCACTTTTGAAGAAGGTAACATAGGAGCTTGTGTTGACATTGCCTAATTTTGGACAGGTTTTCTAGGTTGAGTGTGATGCTAGTGGTAGCATTATGAGTGCTATACTCAATAAGGAGGGTAGGGCAGTTACTTATTTTAGTGAAAAATTGAATGAGGCTAGGTAGAAGTACTCTATTTATCACCAAGAATTCAATGCCATGGTGTCGGAATTATTTTTTGACAAAGGAATTTGTGTTGTACATAGACCACCTAGCATTGAAGTTCATAAACAACTAAGCAAAGCTAAACCAAAGGCACATGAGATGGGTAGAGTATCTGTAGGGTTACTCTTTTGTGTTGAAGCATCATGCTAGTTGAACAAAGTTGCAAACACCTTGAGCAAGGGGCAACTGTTGTTGCCCATGATGACAATTAATCTATCAAGCATGGAGATGATGAAGCATTTATATGTTGCAAGTCCTAATTTTGTAGATACATGGTGTGCATGCATGGAGCCATGGGTTGGAGCAAGAGGCCCATTTGAAGATTACTTGTGTAGGAAAGATACCTATTTTGGAGACAATAATTGTGTATCCTATGCAGTTTGATGAGGGAGAATCTTATTTAAGAGTTGCATGGTGGCGGATTCAGAGGCCACTTTAAAACAAACAAGACATGAGTCTTATTGGAGAAGTATTACTAGCCCAGTTTGGGCAAGGATGTTAGATACTTTGTTGATCATTATTGAACATGTTAGGTAGCAAACGGAATGGCACATAATATAGGATTATATAAGGCATTATGCATGCTAGACAAACATGGGAGGAACCGTCCATGGACTTGTCCTTGGATTGTTGCATGTGCAAAAGTGTAATGACTACATCTTTGTTGTTGTTGACAAGTTTTCAAAAACAACACACTTTATTCCTTGTCAGAAGTTGAGCGATGCATCCAGGATTATGAACTTGTTATTCAATGAAGTCGTATGATTGCATGGATCACCACAAAGTATTACTTTTAGGTAGAGATAAAGTTCCAAAGACATTATTGGCACACCTTGTGGAAGAAGTTAGGCACACTCAATTATGGTTCTACATATCATCCACAGTTGGATGGATAGAAAGAGGTTATCAATCATAGTCTTGACAGCTTACTCAGGTGTTTAGTGGGAGAAAAGCCTATTTAGTGGGACTCCATATTGGCATAAAGTTTTGTACAATTCAGTGAACAAGTCTATAGGGAAGACACTATTCCAAGTGGTGCATGGAGTGTCTCCAAGAGGTGTCATAGATTTGTTAAGAGTTGAAGATGATACATGCATTAGCATAGAAATTGAGGTCTTTGTGCAACACATGGCAAAAGTTCATGTACAAACCAAGAAATGGCTAGAAGTCGACAATACCAAGTATAAAGAAAACACAAATGAGTGAACTGAAGGAGAGTTAGTCATGGCACATTTGAGGAAAGAGCAGTTCCTTGAGGCAACTTATAATATAAGATGAAACCCAATAAGATTGGTCCATATCATGTCTTGTGCAGATTTTCAAAAAATGCATTTGAGATCTAGCTGCCAGAAGAGTTGGACATCTTGCCAATTTTAAATGCCTTTGATTTGTATTCCCACTAAGTGCCTAGTCTTGATGATTCCACATAGCCACAAGAACTTCCAAATTGGAGAAGATAGTTGCATGAAAAGTAGAAAGAAGAGATTGCACACATTTTTGATTCGTGTATTGGCAAGAAAATTTGACAGAGCAAGAACAAAGAATATTTGATTTGTTGGAAGGGTAAAATGACAAAAGAAGACTTGTGGATTTATGAAGTAGAAGTAAGTTGATCTGGGTGACCAAATCAGTCTTCTGTGCAATCATAATTTTGAGTGCCGTGCTCAAAATTCTTTTACTTGGCGTGTTTGATGCAAGAGATTCCTAGGGTTCGATCAATCTTGTGTCACCCAAAAACATTGTGTCTAATTTTGTTGTGTGCACTTGTTTTCTTTTGATGTGCCTGGTTGTTTTTTTTCCCTTGTGTTTTGGGAAAATGGTAGACTTGTGCAACCTTGTGCCTTTGGTTCTTATACAACCGAATGCACCCTTTGCTTGCAGCTTGTTGTTTTTGCTCACTTTGTGTGTTTTGAGCACCACTTGTTGGATGTGTCTTGCACAAGCCCTAGCAAGTGCTAGTTGGCCTATGCATCCCACATGCTACCACACAAACTTCTACACAACCTTTGTAGTTTTAGGCATTACCACATATGGTTGGACTTCATTTGAATCATGCATGAGCTCTAGAGTTAACTTCTATCTTTTGTGTCACTTTGCATTGGGTGCTTCATCCACACATGTTATATGTACACCAAATTCTCTTACCTGCACGTGCTCCAATTTTGAAGCTTCTTTGAGGTTAATGTGTACACATAGCTATCAATTCCTTGTGGTTGATTTAGATTTCATGCAGATGTTACATTCAGGCAATCGGTTAACTGTAAATGAAGAGACATCTCTAGGATTGACAGTTCAACTTCTTCTTGAAACACCAGTTTTCTTTTGTTGATGGACAATTGGCAGTTTTCTTCCTTCTTGTTTAGTTCCCTGTTGAATGCCAAGAGTCATAGTGATTAGGTATCTAATGGAATTCTTCTTATGAAGAAACGGATTAGCAATTTAATGTAGAATTAGATCATATTAGCTCTGGATTGCTTAGATAGATTGTGATTGAGAGAATCTTTGGTTAGGTTAGTGTTGTGACCTTTTTACACATCGCCCCATTCAAAATGGGGACCCCTTAATTTTTGCTCCATTTTGCTTTTTTGGCTTTGGTTTCTCTCTCTCTCTCTCTCTCTCTCTCTCTCTCTCTGTGTGTGTCTCTTTCTGCTGTCCGCTTTCCGGGGATGTGCCCATCTGTGAGCTTAAACGTAAAATTTTGGCCAAGTCTATAGAATTAGGGTTTGCACTTTCTTAGTCAATTTGAAGTCAAATGGAGTGAATAAGTTGGAATCTGAGCTTCATATTGTAGTCAGTATGCTTCTAGTAGGTCCTCAACTAAATTTCAGTGAATTCCGACAACTTACTATTTTTAGTAAGTGTGCAATTCAGGGCGTTCTTCCAACATTTTTGAAGTTCTGATCACTACATTGCATCCAAAACGTGTCAAGTTGCTTGTCTGCAAATTTTGAGCCAGAACGGACAACTGTCTATTTTTAGCAAATTCAGCTTCCGAAGCAGATTTTAAGGTTTGCATGCGAGGTTTTTCAATGCATGTCTGGAGATTCTTTCTGGGTTTTCTAAAACCTTCGCGACGATATAACATGCAAAATGAGATGATCACTTTTAGTATTCAGCCTTTGGAGGCTATTTTTAGGGTTTGCATGTTGGGATTTTCAGCGCATGTCAGGTGATTCCTTGTGGGTTTTTCGAGGGATTCGCAGTGGTGTGACATGCAAAGCAAGATGATCAGTATTCAGTGACTTACTATTTTTAGCAGGTCCGTTCCGACAGCTACCCAGCGCATCAGAACCACAAACAGGGCGAAGTGCAACAGAAATGAGGTCAAACGGAGGTCATTTGATATACATGCAAGTCAAATTAGGGTTTCCAGCTTCGGGAACCAAAATGAGGGGTAAAATGTCAAAATTTTTGAAAACCGGTGTATCCCACTGCGATCAGCATCTTTCAAGCTATCCACCGGTAAAATTTTAAGGCAATCGGAGCACTTACTATTTATAGTAAGTCGTTTCAGAAACTGGCTAAAAATAGTAAATCAGTAGCAGGCGCCAGTGTGAACAGGCAAGTCTACCGATGAGGGTCACACCATTCAAATTTCAAGTCAAACGGAGTTGGGGAAGTATCAAAATCGAGCAGTTACTATGAATAGTAAACCACCTTCAAAAACATGCTATAAATAGCAAGTCAGCTCGAGATGTGAAATATTCTGAGCCAAATTTTTTCGTTTTTCAATTTACAAATTACAAAGCAGTGCACCCGTTAAGGTTAGAGGAGAAAACCAAAACGTGCAAGAAAGTAACTCTAACCAGAATGGCGCCGATGATGGCGAGCATTGGTCAGAGGGTCTTCTATTCTAAATGCTGGAAAGGGAACTCAACGTCAAGTATGTGCTACCCAATCCAATGCGGAGTGAGGGGCGACCATATGACGGAGTGATTACAGAAAGCAAAGCTTGAAATGAAATGCTGAAAGCTGGAAACTACTCAACACCCAGAATGTGCTTGCTCACCCAGAATGGGAAGTAGCTACCATAGGGCGGAGTTATCACTATTTCAAACTAGTACTGAAAGCAAGAACGAGTATTACAAATAATGACAAAGCAATATTAAAGAATACTGGTCAGTACTACTGCCAGTTTACAAAATATAATAATTGCCTGCAATGTCAATATATCAAAGTCTTTCCAGATGGAGTATTCAACAGTATATCTGCTACAAGCTCTAAGTAAACCACAATGCCAAATACAAATCAGAAAATGCAGATTTCTCGAACTGTCATAATCAGATCTGCACTTTTAACATATAACCAGCAGCTTACAACCTTAATGAATTGTTCATAACTTTCTCAGATGTTATCCGATTGATGCGAAATAAAATGCATTACTCTCTTAAGACATAGGCGACCAACCCAAGACACTAAGACTGATCAAAATGACTCTAATTTAATTTGCACGGACTCCAATGCAGTTTCAAGAGGTACGGCCCAGCTGGGAAGTTCGACCTCTATTTAAAAATTCAATACATCACCAAAAAATCTGAAACTTGAACTATTGAAGCGCCCTTCCTAGACAAAGAGAATGGGCTAATACCCAGATGCAATATTTTTGTCTTTTTCGAATTATGACTAAAAACATGAATCTGCTGTCTACAACAATGCAAGATGCTGAAACCACTAATATGCCAAATCTAATCTAAGTTTGCAATAAGCTGAAATACAATGCACAAACTTAAATGCAACTCACAATACAATGAATCACCACTAGATGTTGTCTTTCAAACACGAAGCGATGCCCAAGCTAGGAGGCCTTCATTCCTCGAAGCAGTCCCAGAGCCAATCCGGCAGCATAACAGTATAGTCGACCAAAGATAATCCAAAGAGATCCCAAGGCTTCCTTTTATAAGTTTCGGTTGACCTTCTCGAAACCCTAACTTATTTTCCGGAGTCAAACCCTAATTCCTTCACAGATGGCGTCCCACTTTTCCAAGTAACTTTGTCTTTTAATATTAATTTAATCTTTCTTGAGAATGGCGTCCACTTTGAGCTTATAATAAACTTCATAAAAAATATAATTAATTCTCTTAATGAAGCGCCACCCTTAAAGAACACCTTTTAAAAAGACTTGAAGTGATTAAGCTAGGCTAAGGGGGGGTCAACGTTAAATTATAACATTAAAACGTGACTTTAATAAAATAGCTCAACTTATCTCTCCAATTGCGCCCCGAAGCCATCAATGAGCAAGCCAACTGATCAAACTGACATAGGAAGTCAACCATGCTGGACCCGACTATTGAACTGCCAAAAATAGAATTTACTAAAAATAGTAAATTCCGGAAAATGCTCAGAATGCCGAGATGAACATACCACTGCGAAGCTCTCTGAAAACCCAGAAAGAATCCGCCATTGAAACCATCCACTCCGAGCAAAGACATCCTCAAAAATAGGAAACCCTAATTTTACCTTCCGACTAGCCTTCGGGTTCCCAGAAAAAAGGCCAACGGTCACTGGAAAGATCAGGTTTGAGAAGGGGACATTACAAGATGGCGGTGTGAACAGACTGACAAGATCATGAAGATCTAGTGGTTAAAATTTCAAATCAATCCGAGCTTCAGAGACATGAAAATCAAAGGACTTACTATTTATAGTAGGGCATGGATAAGCTGGCATAAGCAAGTGTGAAGAAAATCCTAAGTCTAAAGTTCATCCTTCACCACCCTCTAAATGCGCCCTCATCCTCAGCTGGCTGGTAGTTGGAAAATTTTTCTAAGTATTGGAGTTTGTCCTGCTGACCCCCTCAAATGCGCCCAACTTGCCTTGAAGTCATAAAAAATTCTAAGTAAAGACTTAAATCCACCTCCCCCCTCCATATGCGCCCTCATGCTCTTCAAGGATGAAAGTGTTAAAAATTTCTTAGGCATGGCGCTTATCCACCTCCCTAGGTTAAATGCGCCCTCTTCAAAGTGGAGATGTTTAAAAAGTTTCTAAGGCATGAATGTCCACCTGACCCCTTCAAATGTGCCCATGCTAAGTCTAGGTGGTGGAAGCTAAAAAAATTGTCTAAGGCATGAATCCCATTCTCCTGCCTACATGAAATGCACCCTCATCAAGTTGGTAGTTGACAAAAAATTCCTAAGTGTTGAATCTCATCCTGCTAGCCCCCTTAAATGCGCCCTCATCATCAAGCATGCAAAAAAGTTTCTAAGGCATGAAAAAGTCTAAGGTGTTCATCCTCCTCATATATCAAAATGTGCCCATGCTTAAAAAGGAGTCAAAGGAGTGAAGGCGTTGAAGGCTAAATCCACTTCACCATTCTAAATGCGCCCATGTGTAAGCAAGGTCAAGAATATAGTCAAAGGCGTTGAAAGTTCATCCTTCTCCCTATGTAAAGTGTGCCCATCCTTCACCATGTACTAAATGCGCCCAAGGTGGAATGAAGGTTGTTCCTTCTCTATGTGTGAAATGCGCCCAAGTGGGCTAGGAAAAGGACAAAGTGGTTGACTTTCTTCTCCCTTCTTTGAATGCGCCAAAGTCTAGGATGAATTTGAGGTGAAAAGTGGTTAAGTGAAGGTGAAGTTGATGAAAAGAGTTACCTTGGCGTGGTGAAATCCTCTTCAACATGTGGAATGCGCCCGAGGTAAAGTGGATGGAAGTTGACTATGGAAGGCATTGGAATAAAATATCCCCCATGATGTGCTAAATGCGCCAAGATACAAGATGAATAAAAAATATGCTAGGCGTTGAAATAAAATATCCTCCATGACATACAAGATGCGCCCAAGGCGTTAAAGGAAAATTGTGCTAAGTGTTGATAAAAAAAATTTCTTCACAGGCAAAATGATTAAAGATGAATGAAAATTTTCTAAGGCAAATTCCTCCTTGATGCCTAATATTGATGATATTGACAAAGTATTTTATTTTTCCTAAGTGTTGAAATTAATTTCACTTCCTTAGGAAAAATACGCCTAAGTTGGAGAAGATGTGAAATTTCCAGAGGCGTGAATGATTTGGCAATGGATGAGTTAGAGGATGCTAGTTTCATGAGGTTGATTAGAAATTTCAAGTCAGAGCAGGAAAATACGCCTAGAGATCAAGAACTGGATTAAATTTGATGAAAAATATTTTTCTAAGGTTCAAAATTCAAAAATTAAATGAACCCCTTCGTTCATAGACCCATGAATTCAGCACGTTCTGAGGGAAATTTTCTTCTGGGTATTGAAGATCTTCGACAAGGAGTGGATTTTAAAGTCCTCTGTGCTTCGCCAAGGCTTTCATGATAGAGATTTTGATCGGCACTTAAAATAATGAATTTTCCTAAGGGAAATTAAAAATTTTTCTAAGGCAAAATGGATAAAATGTGTCTTCAAGAATGAAATGCTTCGGATGATGAATTTGAAATGGATTGCCTAGATGAATTTGATCAAATCCTCCGTGAGATGAATCTTCCAGAGCAACAGATGAATAAAATTGAGAATCAAAGCTTCAGCTGGTGAATTAAATTTCTTAAAGAGTGAATTTGAAGTGAATGTTTTCAAAATGAATTTAAATGCTAAGTACGCTAGTCAAGATGAATCTTTTGAAATTCTAGAAGGTCAAGATTCTAGACGCCAGGTGACAAGTGTTGAAATTGCCAGAGGGAGGGAAATTTGAATTCCTACTGTGAAGTAGTGGAGATTTAATGAATTAGCTAAACTTGGAATTCGACTTAGCTATATGAGCTGAGAATTGATTCATTTTTCTCCATAAATTGAAGAGTATGACTTGAGCTCTGAAATAGCAAATTGCAGTGCAGGCTGAGAGTTGTTGAAGAAGTTCGATCTGAAGTAGAGAAAACTTATAAGGCTGCAATTTGAAAAGTGCTGGCAAGTTCGATTTTAACTCTGAAGTTGAAGTTGCAGTGCAAGTGAGTAGCTAAGTTGGTGAAGAAGTTTGACTTGAAGAAGAAGAAGAATTGTTGTGTGCTGAAGCTCAAGTTAATTCGCACTTGAAGTCTGAAGTTGCTGAAAGCAGAGTTGGCCGATTTTATTTAAGTTGTGAAGTTGCTGAAGCTTGCAGGAAACTTTCTAAGTGTTGAAAGTTCGAAATTGTTAGAGGAGAAGTTGAGGTTTGCAAATGAAATATGATGTTGCAGCTTCTCAATTTTAAAAGTCGACTGGCAGCCCCATGTTATTTTATTATTTTTCTAAGTTAAATTGTTGATGGCTGTTTATTATTTTGCAGGATGGCTGAAGTAAGAGCAACTGGCAGAGATAGCAATGTTGCATCCAGGCAGGCTGTCATCAAGAAGCTGAGCAAGTCTTTCTTGCTAGAGTCAAAATTCACTTCAAAGTTGAGCAGGTTGGCTGATACAAATTTGGGCTCTTTCAACATGGAGGCCTTCAAAAGTCGGATGATGGGAGTTGGCAGTCATTGTCCTTCAATCACTTCGCACAACATTGTTCGAAGTGGGTTGTATGCAGCTGTTGGTTTTTCTCCAGCTATTTAGTGTCCAGAGCTGATGATGGAGTGTGCCAATTGCTATGATCCTGATCATAGGTCTATTATCTCACCAGATTGTCAAGTATTCGCCAACCTCACTCCTGCAGCTATCGGCGAAGCTTTTGGAATTCCAGCGCACGAGAGGATGATTTACAAGACAAGAGAGCGTGCTGAACGAATGTATGCTTCAACGTTCGAGAGATGTGCCGACATGATCAACGCTCGCTGGATGAACAAGCCCAAGCCCTCGTACAAAGTTGCCGAAGCAGATTATATCAAATGATTTGAAGTAGGAGTATTGTGACCTGATCATGATGCTTAGCAGAGTTGGAGGCTGCCCTCAAGCATTTATTTTTGAGCCATGGATGTTCTATTACATGAATCTCGTGCTAGAAGGAAAAGAGCACATCAACTGGGCTGTGATGATTAGTGACAACTTGCATGAGCAGCGCTTGAATTTGAGGAGGACGAAGACATTCTACATGGGCTCCTACATCATTTACATGCTGGCTCGTATGACAAAGTATAGGGGAATTTCTTACAAGGAACAAGTTGGTTGTTTCTCTCATCAGTTCAAAATCCATGAGGCCTGTCCACAGCTGCACCTGACGAGTACCTCCTATTACAAGCGAGTCAACGATGCCTTTACCATGCACATAACGAGATCACTTCAGCAGTGAACTCATCATAGGATCTCAAGGGAAGCTCAGGAGTTGATAGAAAGGTATGGGTGCTGGTTTGTTCAGTTTCCGAAGTTTTCTTATATCAGGCTGCAAGGTTTTTCTTCGTACCCATATAGATTGCCTAAGTACCCAATGGATAGAATTTTGATGTTAGAGATATCTAGGCAACTTGTTGCTTATGATAAGATTCAAAAGAGAAAGAAGAAGGGAGGGAATGACTTCCCGATTGTCATGGGGAATTCAGACGAGGTGTGTCCTTCAGTTCAGGCAACCAGAGAAGCTGAAAGTGAGCTTCAGTTCTTTCATTTTTCTTATCACACCAGTAGACAGCATTATGACCCACACAACAATATTAGATGCATACTGTCAGAAGAGTTCAAGCATAAGGCGAATATTGAGGATTACTGGGCTGGTGCATCAGATGAGGCTGAGGTTAGAAAAAGAATGTTCTCGAGGCTACCATTGAGTATGATCAGGGAGTGTGAAATCATTCCAGTGCCAGACCAGGTGGACGAGGACATGAACGTTTTCCATCCAGATTATGAGGCAGTGAGAGACACGCCACTTCCACCACCAGATTGGTCAGAACCAGAGATAGCTGATGTGGACACGCTTTGTATCCCAGTCACGACTTTCACCAGAGCATGGGTTGAAAGGCATGTGAGTAGATTGAAGAGTAGGTCAATTCCTTTGACTTACAACTTGATGGGAGATCATAGGACAACCACTACCAGTAGGAAGAAACAGATTACTCGAGGTTCAAAATCTCGAAGGAAGGAGCCAGTTCGACCGGAGCCAGTTCAGCCGGAGCCTCTGAGAGTTGTGGTTGAGTCACCTAGGCCATTGAAGACACATTCTCCAAGTATATAGGAGGTTTCTCTATTTGTTGATCAGAGAAATGCATTGAATCAGGAGCAGGAGGTACATGAAGAAAATCAGCCACCACAGAGAGAATCAGTTGGCCAAAGTGTTAATGCGCCTACTAGAGATAACCATTAGGAGGAAGATGAGGAGACTGCTACTGATACACACTTCCAATGTGAGTTCGAAACGAATCTAGAGGATGATGCAATTTCAGGAGATACTCAGCCATTGGAGGCCAATGAGCCTTGCCAGAATCAAATTGAAGTAGAACAAGTCCATGAGGAGGAAGCTAGAGAGGAGCAGCCATTTGTTATACAGCAGGTTGTACTTGATTGGTTCAGGGACAGAATGAGGAGCCCTAGTGAAGAGGCTGATCCAACGGTTGAGATGGAGGAATTTTTGAGTCGGATCAGTGCGCCTCCACCAAAGAAGAGAGCCAAAAAATTTTCGAAGATCTCAACAGATGAGGATGGCTCTCGCACCCTTCATGTAGCTGTGCCACGAGTTGATTGTGATCAAGACGAAGCAGTGCCAGAAAATTATGTGATCACAACCATGGAGTTAGGGCATCCTACAAGTGCACAGATTATTGAGGAGTTTGATAACTCCTATCAGGCACTTAAGGACAGATTGCTCAGGACTAAGGGAAAGTACAAGAAGTTGAAGAAGGAACATAAAACGTTGATAGGATATATGCAGCATTTGTCTCGTCCTTGTGGACAGGAGATTCCAGCACTTGAGCTTCTAGCCGAGTTATCTAGAGAATCTGTTAATGGCCTAGAAGATTTGAGAAAAATGGCACAGGAGGCAGACAAATGGGTTACAGGTGTTCGTGCCGAGACAGAGAAATTCATGGAAGATCTTGCTCATGCTTACCAACAAGCTTCCGACATTATGGCACGAGTGGAAGCAGTTGATCAGGCTTGGGGTGATGCTCATGTCTATCAGAGCAAGGTTATTCAGCGTTTGGAGGCATTGATGCATACTCCTTTGTAGATGTTGATTGATGGAGGAGTTATTCAGGAGGGTGATAGGTACAATTTTGCCAGATGGTACTCTTCAGTAGTCACAGGACGTGGATTCTTAGATGTAGCTCAGGTGGATTCAGCTAGAGTCAGGAAGGCTATGACGAACATCATTGATGGAGTCCTGAACACCTTGGAGGCAATCTTCGCTAGACGGTTGAATCCTGATGAGGTGACTATTGATGGATTGAGGAGTGGGCTGCTGCCTTTCTTTTCGGAGGTGAAGACCTTTGTACAGGATGACTTTGAAAACATTTCGACTTTCTCCAGCTTGATTTAGAATACACAGGATGCTCTAGTTGCTTGGAGAAAATCTTGCACACGGCATGGACAGTCAGTCACGGTGTTGGAATTTCAACTTGATCATATTCCACCTATCTCAGTTCAGGAGGTTGAGGCTGTGATTACCAGGTTCATTGATTTTGCAGCAAAGGAGAAGGAGAACGGGAATGCACTTCTGGATGATGACCTTCTGGAGGACTGATTGTGGGCATTAATTGTCTTTACTATTTTGGGAGTGAGTGGGAATCTTTGATTCATTTATTGTGCCACTCCCCATTCTGGCAGTTTTTAGGGTTAGGGCCGAGGTGGCTTTATCTTAACCATTTATTTGATTGTAATCTGAGCCGTCCATTGGACTGGGCTATCTATAAAAGGGGGAGTCCCCCTCATTTGTACTTAGTAGATATTAGATTAGAGGAGACATCAGAGAGTAGATATTTTGTTAGAGCAGAGAGATAGTTTCATAGCTTAGTATAGTTTGGAGAAGAAGGAAAGTTTTCCTTTGAAAATTTTTGTAAGAGATTGTTGTGAAAACTTTCATAATAAAAGATCTTTCATTAATGGTGAAATTCATCTTTGTTATGGATAGCTAGCGAGGTTTTTTCATCCCTTCTACTTCAAGTAGCGTAAAGTAGCTTAATGTAGCGTAATTTTCATTTCATGCAAGTAGATTTTAGTTGCGGATTTGTGGTGTTAATCGAGGCAACTTCGTTTTAGTCCATACCACTAGCAGCTTGCTGACGGCAAGTTTGCCTTGTGTGGTCAACTGGAGCATTTTATAAGCCTAACTTCAGTTACAATTCACGTCTTGGTATGCGTCGTCTTGACGGTGTCTTGATGTCGGATTGTGACTTGAAAATTTCTTGCCATCCCTTTGAAGATTGCACCAACTTTGTGTAAGCTGTCCAACGTGAGGCGGAGCATAGTTTGGTTGAAATTTGCCGAAATTGATCTCGCGTCCCGTCTTTAGATAGAACATATAGTTTCTAATCCCTGCAGCCATTCAATTCAGTTTATTTCGGGTTAGTTTTAGGAAAATTCATACCTCAATGCCAAATCATTCGCACAAAATTCCCTTCAAATCATTAACCTGTTGTCAGCTGCAAGCCTTATGAACAATTGTGTAAGCCCCCTCGTGTAAACATCATATCACAACGAACCTACTGAGGGTATTCCAAAGCATTTTGGAACCTTGGAGTTGAACGTGCAATCTTTCTTGCAATCTTAGCGCATGGAATTCTTTGATCAAGAGAGAATGGAGTAGCCTTCAGATTACTTTGTTCTGTTGATTGGTGCGGTCACAAAAATCACATCAATAGTTAGGCACTTCTTTTGCTGGGTATTCCTATTTGTTGGGTTCTATTTGTAATAAAGAGCCCATATGCTTGCAATCTCTTCTGCAATTTAATAAAGGTTCCAATTACCTGAATTTTGTTCGCAATCTTCTTGTGCTTCTTGTTGTGATCTTTTCACACATCACCCCATTCAAAATGGGGACCCTCTAATTTTTGTCCCGTTCAGGTCTTTTGGCTTTGGTTTTGGGTTGTTTTGCGGCTGTCTCTCTCTGTTCCTTTTGTCTTTCCGGGGATGTACCCATCTTTTGGCCTAATTTGGAATGTTGGCTAAGTCTGAAGTGTGTCTTGACGTTTTCATTCTTCAGGCTAGTTTGAGGTCAAATTGAGTTGGAAAATTGAAATTTGAGCTTGGCATTGCAATCAGAAGGCTTCAGGCAGGTTCCCATTAAAATTTCATTGAATTCCGACAACTTACTATTTTTAGTAAGTACTCAATTTGGGACCTGGACCTTAGGACTTTTGAAATTCTGATTGCTACACCATGTTTAGATCCCTTAGAGCTGCTTGCATGCAAAATTTGAACGAATTCTAACAACTTTCTATTTTTAGCAGGTCCACTTTTGGCAGGCATGGTGTCATCCAAGCAGCTTCAGCACTTCAGCTTTCAGAACAGAGCAACATGCAACGAAAACGGCATCAAACGGAGGTCTATAGAAGCGCATGCAATGAAATTGGGGTTTCCTACTTCCGTGCCTAAAATGAAGGGCAGAACATGAAAATTTCTGAAAACCGATGTATCCCATTGTGACCAGCATTCTTCGAGGAATCTGCTGGTAAAATTTGAGCGCATTCTGCCCACTTACTATTTTTAGTAAGTCACTTCTAGAACAGGGCCTAAAATAGCAGGTGCACGCAAAAGGTAGGTGTGAACAGGTCAGTCACGTCATGAGGGTCAGGGTGAGCGAAAATCAAACCTTGAGAAGTTGAAAATCAATGAGAATCACAAAGACTCCAGAAAACTGCTAAAAATAGAAAACAGGGGCAAACAGAGCAAAATTGGCTAAGTGTTCATATACGGCTTAGAGTGATTCTAGAGGGTGCTTGAAAAATTTCCAAGTCAAAAACATAAGCCCAACCCTTCAAATGCGCCCACCATGGAGTTAGATATGAAAAACATCCTAAGGCATGAAAGATGAAAGCTCAATCCTCCAAATGCTCCCTAAGAGGAGGAAACTTATGAAGAAATTTCCTAAGTCATGACAAATGTGAGCACACCCCTTCAAATGTGCCCTAAGAAGAAGAAGTTAGATGGAAAAATTTCCTAAGGCATAGAAAATCGAAGTAACACCCCTCACATGCGCCCTTGAAGAGGGTGGATAATTTTTTTTTTTTCTGAGGCATTAACATGAAAGCTCCCCCTCTCCCATAGAAGAAGGAGAAAGCTTTAAAATTCTCTTAAGGCATTGAAATAAGAAGCAAGGTGGTGAAATGCGCCCTAGATGCAACTCAAGAAAACGCCTAAGGCATAAGATTAAACACGACACCACTCAAATGCGCCTTAGCTCAAGGAAGAGTAAGATGATACAAGAAAGTTTCTAAGGCATTGAAACAATAAGCACTAGGGGTAAAATGCGCCCTAAGAGGAGGAGGTCAAAATTTGTCTAAGGCATGAAGTATGAAATAGACCCCTCTAAATGCGTCCAAGGGGGAATACATGAGAAATTTCTAAGACATTGAAGGCGTGAAATTTTAAGCACCCCCTCAAATGCGCCCAAGCTCCAAGGAGACATGAAAAAATTTTCTAAGGCAAAATTAATGAGATGACACTCCTTCAAAGGTGCCCATAAAGCAAGGTCTCTAAAATGCGCCCATGATGAAAAGTTATGAAGGAGGCAAAATTTGCTAGGGAAAAATGATGAATTTTATCAAATCCAGAGATCAATCAGACCTTGGACATCAAAACATGGGGATTAGGTAAGTAAAGTGAATTTATACTATAAGTGTTTTGATGCTCTTCTTTTTGTTTGTTTTGTAGGATGAACACCGGGACCAAAGCATGATGACTTGAGGTGATGGAGCAAGTACTCCGGGACAACATTACAACCTTGGAAGGGGATAAAGTTACATGTTTCAAACTCCTCCATGATGTCTCATTTGCGCCCAAACCATGAAGGGAGATGTTGGAAGAAACGGCTAAGTGTTGGAATTTCTCCACAAAGATCTAATATGCACCTAACTCAGGGAGACAGGTGGCAAGGAAGAAGTGGTTGAGTCCAAGGCAAGAGAATCCTTCAAGATCAGGATGGAGGAAAAGATGAAGACCCGAGTGTTAAAGATCATCCTCAAGCACTAAAATGTCCTCAAGGCTAAGGAGGAGGAATGAGCAAAAAACTTCAATGTTAAAGTGTGACAGTAGGATGGATTGAAGAACAAAGTAGAGGAATTCTTCCTAAGTGTGAAGTCCTTCTCCGGTAGTGACCCATAAAATGTTCTCCAGCATACTTCGCACAACCCAAGATGCGATGGCAGCTAGGAGGAAAATCATCATCAAGCAGGAGAAAGAAGTTGCAGTCTTGGAGTTTTAGATTGAGAATGTGTCTGCCATATCAGTTCAGGAAGTTGAAGCAGTATTGGCCAGATTCATCGAATTTGTAGTCAAAGAGAAGAACAATGGGAACACGTTTTTGGATGAGAATCTTCTAGCAGATAGTGGGCATTAATTGCTCATAGTGGTCAAAGGGAGAGAGTGGGCATTATGCGCTCATTTATTACCCCGCTCCTCCACTTTCTGGCAATTTTTAGGGTAGGGTCTTGACTAGGGCTTATGTGGCTCAATTTGAGCCCTTCATTGTAATTGAATTTGAGCCGTTAATTGGAATTGGCCAGCTATAAAAGGGGCATCCCCCCTCATTTGTACATCATAAAATAGAATAGAAAATAGAACATAGAGAGACTGATAGATTGGTAGCATAACATAGATTGATAGATGTGAAGAGGAAGGAAAGTTTTCAATTGAATGCTTTGTAAGAGATTGTTGTGAACACTCCTATAATAAAAAGAGTTGTCATTGCTTGTGATTTCATCTTTTATTGTGGGAAGCTAGCAAGATTTCTTTGTCCTTCCTATTCGCGTAGAATCTTAAAGTAGAACTTAGAGTAGAATAGATTTTAATTCATGCACGTAGATAGTTGTGGAATGTGGTGGTTGAATTAAGCAAGCTTCATTAATCCATACTACTAGCAAGCTCACTGATGGTGGGTTCTGTTGATGCTATCATACAGCGTCGGGTGTCTCCTTCCAGCCGATCTCCTTTACATGATGATAAATTAAATTGTAGCCAATGGCTATTTAATTTATAGTCAGTGATTTAATGAAGAAACACAATTTATATTAACAATATTTAATTATTGAGGAGGTGCGAATTCATCTTAAGTGAAGCCGACTTCATTCATGAAGAGTCACGATTTTTTATGAGGCCGACTTCTTGCTTATTGGACGTGATCTTTGAAGAGGCACATTCCTTCATGATGGACGCGATTTTGAAGGGACACATTCTTCTATGATGGGCCGACATATTGCCTTGAAGAATTACGTCCTCCATTTCACTTATATATGATCGATGGCATTTCATTGTTTGGCATTCATTCAATTCATAGTTCATCATAAGTTCAAGTGCGAATTCTGTAGAAGAGCAGATTGTGAATTTTGTAGAAGAGCAGATTGTTATCATTGTAGAAGGCTGAGATATTCATTGCTGTGTTGCATCAGATTGTGGTGCTTATATTTGGCCTTCATATCGGCCTCTTTGTAAAGGAGACTTTGTTTGTGATTCAATATATAAGTGATATATTGTTGCTGGGTTTTTCTCCCTCAAGTGGAGGGTTTTCTGAGGGTATCTGCTGTGTCATTGTGTTGATTTTGAATTAATTTTCTGTGCTTTACATTTGATCATAAAACTATCAGGTTTGCCTTGTGTGGTCAACTGGTATATTGTGGACCTAACTTCGATTATGATTTACATGTTGATATGCGTCGTTGTGATGGTATCTTCATGTTGAATCGTGATTTGAATACCTCTAGTTAATCCTTTGAAGATTGCACCAGTTTTGTGGAAGCTGTCCAAGGTGAGGCAAAGCAAAGCTTGGTTGAGGCTTGTGAAAGTTGATCTCCATGTCCCGCGCCTAGAGTAGACCATAACATTTTTAATCTCTACAGCCATTCAAATTCCGCACTTTCTGGTTATTTTAGGAAATCTGAGCCTCATTGATAAATCCTCCGAATCTCAAAAACCCCTTTCTCCTGAGTGAAAAATTGTGTAAGTCCCCTTGAAATACCAGCAAATCACATCAAGCCAATTGAGTCTACGTCCACTGCATAAAGGAACCTTGGAGTTGAATGCATGATCTTTCACAATCTTAGCTTGCAGGAGATTTTGATCAAGAGAGGATGGAGTGACCGTTGGAAACTTTATTTTGTGTTGGTGCGGTCATAAAACACCCGTCAACACTTCTGTTGTGATTCTGTGCACCCATTACTTGTGATTTGTTTGAGTCGTTATGGCGCTGCATCACAAGTATAGTTATGTCAAGAGATACCTCTGGCCAGCATACATTGATTGACAAGTTTAGTATATCCTTAACATTGGTAATGAGGTTCATACCTAAGAACTAAGAAGTACAAAATTTGAACTATATATGATGGAAAATCTGACAGTTAAAATGAATGATTTTTCCCATTTGAATGTGGTTAATATTTATGGTAACTATATTTCACTTTGACAGGCTAGAAACTAGAATAATTTAATATTCAGTTAAGAGCTTTTAATGTTGTGCATGATGAGCATACTATGGTCTAGCTGCAAGGTGCAGTGATTTCTATGATGATGATTGAGACTCAAGCTTTCTACCTATGTTAAATGACTACATTAATGCAAACGATACACTGATGATGAAACGAGGTGCAAGTGCAAATAGTAGAATATAAACCCCAAGATGTGACTTTCAAGCATAACAATGGTCTTTTCCTGAAGGTAGATGTCCCCTCCTAATTAGCAGGATCTACGAATAGAATCTTACAGTAAACTTAAGTATTTTATAGTTAAATAATGAAACAAACAGAATGATATATGAGATCATTTGTTGCTAGAATGTTTATCTTAGGGAAACTGAAAGTTCTGTTTCAGAAGGCAATGCTTTAGTACACAAGTTTGCATAACAACACAACTTTGGGAGTGTCCAGGTAAAATATAACTGTCAACTGGAATCTATTTTACAATTCTGCAAACAATAATAGACATCCCCCTTAGCTTATAAAACAATAGCATTCATTCTGAAGATCTGTTGTGACCATAACCATCACAAAGCTCAGGTTTGAATGAGGGGAACCATGCCCTCATACACCCATCCACACCCATATCCTATGCATCCAGATGACTAGGGATATAAACTTTGTGACACAGTTTGACTGCAGATTCAAGAACTGGGTTTTGGGCATTTTGTGCATTTGTTCTAGTGAACGTTAAGGGTAATGGTGCTTGCAAATGCATCTGACTTGAACTGATATTTATTTGTAAGAGAAAGAATTCCTTAATCACCTATATTATATCTCTTGGAAATTGTACCATTTATTTGAGTTAGTTGATGAGCATATCGTCTCCAGCTACCTCCTCTTTGGATCTGATTTATCAATACCATTATTTTCAGATGACTAATTTGTGTGCCCAGTTGATCAATGATCTGGAAGTGAATGAGACTTTGTTGAACTTGAAAATAGTAGATCCACAGGTTTTAGACTCATTTGGCTGTTCACTTGAAGATATTAGAGTAAAATTATTTCCATTGTTTGGCACCATTGATACCATTTTAGTGGACTCCTGTGAATGAACAGTTACAATTAAAATGATACAAACTAAAATACATACATATGTCTAGTAATTCTGTGTGGGATCAATATAAATTGAAAGAACTACAATCTTGTTATGCAGAATTCCTGTTGAAAGTGGGATAACATTTATGCTTTTACTTTTCAAAACTTAACCAATCACAATAAGAATATTCAAGTAAGATCTAGCAATTAGAAACACAATGAGTACACGCAATTTACGTGGAAACCCTTTCGGGAGAAAACCACGGCACAATATTGCTTATATATTATAAATTAATCTTCTTTTTGTAGGCTCCAACCTACTATCAAAGTCTTCAATCTCTATACAAACTGAGCTCCAACTCAGCAAGAGGCTCCAACCTCTATTTGATAGGCTCTAACCTATTGGAGGCTCCAACCCCCACACACAAACTGAGCTCCAACCCAGCAGGAGGTTCCAACCTCTATTTGATAGGCTTCAACCCTTTCAATTCTTCAATGCTGATATAATAAAATCCTTCCCCAAAAACACAAATCTGATCCAACTATAAATCTGCTTCATACTTAAAACTCATCCACAATCACATAACAATCTTCCTTTCAATTCTAATCACACACTTCCCTTCAAGCCTGATCATAATCATGGCATTATCTTTACATAAATTTCTGCCTTACAATCTGCTCTTATTTTTCACCTATATGTCATATATATTTGCAATTGTCTTTCACACATAGGCTGCATATGTTCTCTAATATGAATCTGATAGACTCGTCATTTCTGCCCTTTTTCTCTCTTTTAATCTGCTCTTTTTAATGAGAAATGAATCTTTGAATTGTTGTTTTTCTCACCACATTTCATATCTCATTTTTATATCTTCAAACCTAAAGTGAAGAGAGACATCCTTTTGAATAGACACAAGCTTCTTGAAAAGACATAACCTTTTGAAAGGATATCACCTTTTATTAACTACCATTTATGCTGATCGCTGCCTTCTAAATATAGTTAATTATCTTTAAAGATTTCCTTTAAGATCATTGCTGCCTTTTCACCCTTTCACATAGAGTCGCTGCCTCTTATCTTTTATCTCAATCTTTGTTATTAACAATATTAATCACTGCTATCTTAATTTATTATGAGATCGCTGTACCTTTTTACTTACAGTCAGGCGATTAACATTAATACTATATTCTTTGCTTTATCACTGAATTTCATAATATTAATTGCTGCTTTTTTTCATACTTACCTTGATTATGGGTTGGTGACCTCCAACTTACCTTGATTATGGGTAACAAGCAAATGCTTGACCATCATCTTCAAGTTGAGACAAAAGTCACATACCTCTCTAGCTGATGATATACAAATAATAATTACTTGTTTAGCATGCTCACCGATATAGAGGGAGGGGAATGGAGTGCTTTGCTTTGTCAGATGCATTGGAAAGGCACCCACCCAACCTAGTTCCAATCAACAAGTGGCCAATCAATAGGTAGTGGTTTGGTAGAGTGCTCTACTCACCCTTGATTGACTTTAGGAGGTCAAGGTCCAAATATAGTTAGGGGATCAATAGGCTGAGGAACTTTGTGTTGAACTGCTGGTGTGAACACAAAAATCCTCTGTAGTAGCCAGTTGTTTAGGGGCTTCCTTCACCTCAGGAATTGCTTCCACTCACACAAACCAAGGAGGGGAAGAGGCACCTTAATCAGGTAACAACATGCACTCCATCCAATTCCTTATCTCAAGATCTAAATCTTCTCCTTCAACTTCTTCAAAAAAACCTCAAAAATGGATACCTTGGAACTTGCTACACTAGTATCAGCTATACCTTGTAGGCCAAGGATGCATTTAACTAGATTAAGAGGGACCACAATAGGGCACTTGAAGATATTGTATCCCTATTGAGCCCTTGGGAAAAGGGTCCCTAGGTGTCCTAGAAGCCCTATGTCGTGGCATAGTAACCTGCATACAAAGGAAAATAAAGATGAACGCATTGTTTACTCCAACCAAACCTGCAAATAGGAATAAATAGAGGAAAAGGTTCTGCTAGATGGAAACAAACAATCATGAAAAACTTGTGTTTGAACACTTGAAGAGGTGGCTCCTCAAGTTGAAGTATGGCATTCTCAACGCACCACACAACGTAAGCCTCATCCAATGATGCTAAAGAATAATGGACAATGAATGTTGTTAAGATCATAAATATGCCTTGCACCATAAAATAAAAAACTAAATTCAATGTTTTTGTTTTTTTTTTTTTAAACCTAAAATTTACCATTTACTTTAGAAGACAACACTAACCTGCAAAAATATAAATGAAAAAACATGTATGAAAGCCCAAAGCCAATCTCAAGACAGGGGGAATCAAACGCCAACAAAGCTTCAAGACCATCCTGGGCCTCTTGCCTTTCACTAACCAAAGCTGAGAACGAGGATTGATTTACCCTTGCATTGGCTAAAACATCGGCTGCCTGATCATGCTCCTAAAATCAATGAATGAAAAACATATCAAAGGATTTATAGATGGCCAAGGCCTCATCCAAAAAGATCTTGCATTTCCAACTCGGGCACTTCATTTTACTCAAACTATAAGTTACTTACAGCCAAAGGCAGATGCCAACAAGAGACCTTCAATGACAGCAATCCACTCTGTTTCATTGTTGGTTTTGGAACCCAGAAAGGACTCACCTTTCAAAAAGGAACTATTAGAATCTTGGATAACAATCCCTGCCCCAGCTAAACTTGTATTACCCCTGGAGATGCCATCTATGTCCAGTTCACAAAAGTCTTGTGGGGGTTTCATCTAATCGATCATTTACGAACAACCTGCTTATCAATTACCGTGTTAATGTGGAATACCAAATGTAAATAATTATTACATTATTAAGTTAAAAATAAATTGCAACATTTGCTACATAATAAGTAGTAAATGCGTATTATAACAAATGCATATACTAAATTATTATTATTGTTTTCATAATTCTCAGCACAATACATTCATTTAGTGTTAAACTAAAATATGTTTTAAGTTTTTAACTTTAAATTATTCAATAATTTAACTTATCTAATTTATTCCATTTTCTACCAATTTGTATTGTAATTTCAGTAGTGTTAAATATCTTTTTTTTTTCTATTTCATTGTCCAACAATTCATATTACAATTTATAAGTATAGACTAGGAATTCTGTTCTGAACATTTTATATTGCATTTTTTTGTTAGTAGAGAACATTTGTTATAACTTATAACATAATTATTTTTTCAAAATTTTGACGAGAACTAACCACTATATAATACTTGCTATCAATGTGGGATATAGATACATCCAACATATTGTTTTGTTTTTCAGATATTTTTATCTATAAGTTAATTTATTGGGAAAAAGGAATTTTCATTTGGAATGAAATCCGTTATAAAATCAATTCTCAAAACTCTATTTATGCCCATCAATTTTCAATGCATACTAGTTTGAGCACTATATAAAATAAAAAATCAGAAGGTTCTCATTTGACAAGTTCTCATATTAGGTTCTCATATGCCTTGATGTTAAAAAAACTTCTTTGGGTTTTACTATATATTGTTCCACATGATAACATAAGATTAAGATTTATAGACTATTCATAATTCTCAAGTTACATAGATAATCTAGCCTTGAGTAATTACTACTAAAGCCTTCTTGACAACTTGCAACAATTAACCGTGTTAGATTTTTGCAGTTCATTTAAATGGATTTTTCAAGATTTTTGGAGAAAACTATTTACCAAACTTTGTGATCCAGTTTTCCTATGCTATCATGATGACGGATCACATAGTGTAATCTAGAATGTCAATGTACAAGTTGCTACACAATATCCTCCAAAAAAAAACCTGAAGATGAACTCACAACAAACATGCAATTAAGTCTTCAGACTTCTTTGTGACTTGTTGGCGTAACAACTAGCACCTCTGGAGTAAGAGTTGGTACGGACAGCTATGCACACTACGCAATGAGTGCTCTTCAAATTAGGAGGGGAAGCTCCCTCGTTGTGCTTGACAAAAATACTTGCAAAGGGAAATAAACTAAACTATATCCTGTCTTTTTGTTTCAGCTGTAGAGGTACAAGGCTTTCTCGAAAACTATATACGTTGCAGCTGAGTATTTTCTGGTTTTGCAGATTTACTAACTACAACTAAACTTAATTACTTAAATTCTATCCAAATTTCTCAAGAAAACAGAGCATGAGGAAACGGAGCAAGGTTTTGACTATCGACGATAAACGAGTATAGATTCTCAACTTGAAGGCAAGGTGGCACATCTATCAGCTCAATCTAAACAAGTTTATTGGTAACAACATCACACGATAAATAAATTGAATACGGATTCTCTATTTGAAGGCAAGGTGGCCATCTATCATCTCAATCCGAATAAGTTTATTGTTCACGACAACACACGATAAACAAGTGCAGATTCTCTACTTGAAGGCAAGGTGGGCACAACTATCATCTCAATCTGAACAAGTTTATTGAACACAAAACAAATTTATCTAAACTAAGGAAATAATTCACCATTATAATTGCATGAAACCCTATGTGGCATAACAATCATCATAATAGTAAAGACGAGATGAACAAATACCAAAAGAGCAATATTGAGGGCAAGGTAGGCACGCGATATATTTCTCTCTCATGCAAAGTTATTTACAAATGAGCAAAAGTCTTATTTATACATACATCAAGGTGTAGGGAACCCTAAAATCACCTTTGAGTCATCCCAAATTTGCAATGCATGCAAGATTTATTACAAGCCCTAATAAAGAACTATACAGCTTAACTCGAAAACTACCATCAGCTAACCGAAAACATCTAATCTAAAATGGACAATTGTGCAAGCATGCACGCCCTTATTGAAAGCAAGTTAACTGGAAGACTATCATCAGTTAATGTAAAACCCTAAATGAAACTCCAAGTGTGTAAAGCTAATCTCAGGATAGATATGCATGAGACAAGACAACGAGTTAACTTGAGAAGGTAATGCCAAGTTTAACTCCTGTGTGTAATGTCTATCCTAAGAGGTGGGAACTAAAGTTTACTGTCTGTGATCTCGAGCAACCAATCCCTCAACAAGATTGTTAATTGCATCACTATCTGGAGCTATGAGACTCTGTCGAAGAATGCTATGTCGGTGCAGCATATCCTCACCAGCTGTAATCTGAGATTGAAGTTCACCTCTGCTCCTTGTTGCCTCATCGAACAATGCTAACATGACTGTAAGCTGAGTAACCTTACAGCCAACGGTCTCCCCATTCAAAATGGTATGAATGAGTGCCTGGAGCTCTG